>WFMF01000044.1:433657-607330 GCA_011033025.1 Beroe forskalii
ATTTTTGATACATTTTGAAGGGTTTAGCAGGGATCGCAGCTGGGATCAGTGATGTCCACGGTACTCCATCTCCTCGTTCGCAGCTCCAGTCGAGTAAGGAGTTGCTGTTTGGCGTTGTAACCCGTAACCGGTGTGCGAGGAAGTCTCCAAGGGATACTTTGAATGCCTCAAGCTCCTTTAAAACTGAGTTGACTTGCTTGGGAAGCAAGTTCCAAAGACGAGCAGATTTAACCCCAAATGAATTGTCGTAGGCAGTAGACACTGAGCGCTGTGCCTTGTAGTTGAATGGAAGAATTTTCGCTCGGACACCAAGACGTTCATTGTTGTAGAACTCTAAACATGTGCTGTTCGGGGCCTTTTCTGCAGAATCTTCCATGTATGGATTATGGTGTACCGTTCTCTTCTACGCTGGAGAGACATCAGTTTCATCTTTTCAGACGGTCCCAGTAGTCCATATCCTTTGTCCCAGCAATGCGTTTGGTGAAATATTGCTGGATTGATTCTACTGCTTGGATGTCTTTGATCAGATGAGGATCCCAGACGGGCAACAATACTCAGTCTGCTCTCACTAAGGACTTATAAGGGTCAGCATTGTTGGTTCGATCTATCCCGGAAAGTCCTTAGGACCCACGATGCCATTTTACAGGAGTCTGTGACGACATTGTTGATCTGCAGAGTCAGCCACAATCATCTGATATTAGGACACCAAGATCTCTTACAAATGATGTTGGTTGGAGAATGCTACCGTCAGGCGTTGTGTACCACCTCAGCTCTGCAGTGAAGGGCAGGTTTCTCAGGAGGTATGAGTTGTTGAGGCAGAAGTTCATGACCTCGAACTTATCCTGGTGGAGCACCATATTGTTGTTCAGTGACCAACTGACAGTAACTATTACTTATGCAGTTTTTACCGCTCTAGTGGGTACTGTAAGCTAGACGACTTTTTAGAGTATTTTACTGAATGTATGAAAAAGCTTGAAAAAGCTTAAGAGCAAGAAGGTTATTTGGATAGGAGATATCAATGTAGACCAAAACAAGATTAATGATTCAGATTATAAGAAATTTGATTCCACTCTTAAATCTTTTAATATGGTCCAAACGATTCAAAATTATACCAGAATAGCTAAGAGAGGTAACAAGTTCACCTATAGTACTATTGATGTAATAATAACCAATTGTTATGCTGACTTTGAAACTTCAACAGTACTCCCAGAAAAAATTGGTGATCACTTTTCTATAAAGTGTGAACTTAATTTCAAAGTTGAAAAACCTCCCAAGTTTGAGAAGATTTCATTTCATGATTATAGTAATAACAACATTAAATCCTTCCAAACATATCTAGCAAATATTAATCTGAAACCACTTTTCGAATGTAACCAAGTTGACAAAGCCGTAGCTATCTTAGAGACCCATCTGAATAGATATCATGACCACTTCTTCCCCTTAAAAACTGTAAAGAAGCATGAAAGTTTTATCTATAAACCCTCTCAGAAAAGTCTAGATGCCATAAGGCTCAAAAAGAAATTGCACAGGAAATTTAGGTGTGGGAATTGTAATGTTTGCAATAATTGTATAAATGCTCACTTAGCATGGGATGAATATCGGAAACAGCGTAACATAACTAATAAAATAACTAAGGACAACAAACGAGAAAATCTAGTTCAAGATCTTAAGTCAAAAAGTGGAAAAAATGACCTGAAGGGGATTTGGAAATCAATTAAACTAGCCACAAATCTACCCTCTAAAACAAACACACAACCTCAGTTAGATGAAAATTCTTTAACAGCAGAAGTTATGAATGAACATTTCTGTGAAATAGGCCCTAAGTTAAATGCAACAGTTCCAATATACAATAACATAAGCTATAAAGATTTCTTAACTAATGCCACTGATTCTACTTTCACATCTTTCTCTGAAGTTTCTAGTGACACGATTAAAGCCTACATATCATCATTGTCATCGAATAAAGCTATAAATGACAAGCTACCATTAAAAGTTATTAAATCCATCCTACCTATCATTGTTCATGGTATTACTCACATTGTTAATCTAAGCTTGTCTACAGGTCAGTTTCCAGAATCTTGTAAACTAGCTGTTGTCTCGCCAATTTTCAAAAGTGGGGATAGCAATGACCCTAATGACTATAGGCCAATCTCTATTCTACCAATTGTATCAAAATGCATCGAATTTTGTGTAAATGGACAGTTAACAGACTATTTTGAGACTAACAAGCTTCTAAGTGACCGTCAATATGGATTTAGGAAGAATCATTCAACAACTTATTTGACTCTTGATATGTTTGATAAAATATTTGACTATAAATCAAATGGCAACACACCAGCATTAATTTTCCTTGACATTAAGAAGGCATTTGACACAGTAGACCATAGTATACTTATCAGTAAACTTAAATTTTATGGTGTAGATGGAACTGTTATTCTGTGGATCACAAACTATCTCAATAATCGAAAGCAAGCCACAAGATTTTTAGGTAAAGAAAGCAGCTTTCTCAGTATTAAATTTGGGGTTCCACAAGGTAGTTTACTTGGACCACTCCTATTTAGTATCTATATCAATGATCTGGTGAATGCATGTAACTTGTCTCATCCATATCTGTTTGCTGATGATGGTGCACTATTATTTGATAATATATGTCGCAAAAGTTATCTCAGTGTAAGGATAGAAATGCTAACAATAATTAAGTGGCTAAGTGTCAACAAATTATCCCTTAACATAGATAAAACAAAGATCTTAATTTTTGATAAAGCCAACTTCTCTGTTAAAATAAGATTAAGTAATAATTATGCTATTAAAGAATGTAAGTGCTACAAATATCTCGGTTTGATGGTGGATAATCAACTTAAATTCGATATCCATATTGACTATATCAAGAAAAAGATCCAGAAGAGGATTGGTGCTATGTACAGAGGAAGTAGTCTACTGCCTGTAAAATATAGGAAAATGTTTGCTAATTCCCTTATGTTACCCCACTTTGATTATTTAGACACTATATATGGCCGAGCTCCAAAGACTAAGCTTCAAGAATTAGATATCCTATATAAGAAAGTAGCTAAAATTGCCTTAGGTGTCGAAAAAACTGAAAGCAGCATAAACGTTTATAGAGATATGAAATGGCTCCCCCTACACTTAAGACGCCAAGTTCACTTATCATCCTATATGTTCAAAATACTAAATGGACATAGCCCATCTAACTTTATCTACAAATTCAACTACATATCTGGAGGAAGCAGGGATGGAGCCCAATGTAATCTTTATACTCCAAAATCAAAAAATCTGAAGAATTTTTATTACTTAGGTGCTAAGGCATGGAATAGCATTCCACTTGAACTAAGAAGTATTAGTGATCCAAAAGATTTTGGGAAAAAATACAAAACTCATCTATTGGACTCAGTAACTAGTGACTCTAACTATGCAGTGAACAATTCATTTGACCACATATATAAACCTAAGGTGTAGTGTCCTAAGGATCAAGTTATTTATTTGCTTCGGATACTAGCTCATACCATAAATTTCTTATACCCCCTGAATAACAATGTTGCAGTTTCCTCTCAATTGACAGTAACTATTTTTATTATATGTTTTGTTGCTTGCCCCAGTATCACAATAGGTACTGCCATTGATTTTAAATTTTTATTTTCTCATTCTTTACATTTTCATTTTAATGAATATTGTGCTGCTGAGGGACTTTTTAATTAAATTATTACTTAAAATTATTTTGAATTGACCTGGGATTGTCACTAAAATGCAGCCTGACCTTGGTAAGTCAATAAAATACAGCTTTATGTTTCTGTAAATAAGTTAAATACTCTTTTTATTTTATTCTTAACAGTATGCACTTTATTGAGAGTGTTATGAAATTAACTAACCAATTTATTTTCAGCATATTATTTGATATATTATAATTATTTCCTTAATGGGTGGCCTTGTTAACAGTCTTGATGATTGACTAAGTGCTGTCCCTCAGCACAACCGAGACGTTCCTCTATATAAATTATTGAAAAATGTATATTGTAATTGTGCTGTAAAATTATATTCAAATTAAGCGATGGTCTACCTTGTCAAAAGCTTAACTGTAATCCAGATAAATGACATCAACCTCTTTACCCTCGTTAAGGCTCTTGAGTACGTAGTCCTCATGTTCAAGTAGTTGAGTCAAGCAGCTCCTATAGTTTTTCTAAAACCGTGTTGGCTGTCCGGGAGAATCCCATTAGTTTCAAGATGATCCACTTGCAAGTTGCGGATGAACCTTTCAAAGACCTTGACTAAGTGGGATGTAATAGAAACAGGGCGGTTCATAACAGCCAGAGTGAGAGAGAGGGTGTCTTTACAGCTGCATAGAATCTTAGCTGGGATGTCTTCAATCTTCATCTGGTGCTGCCGAGTAAGGATCTAGCTCACCTATAGCTGCATGCATGTCCTCGACTGAGAACTCAATGTCACACAAAGTTGCAGATGACGGGTCACCTAGTGCTGCTACACATGCTCGGGGGATCCACATTGGCTGGGTCACTGAACACACTGGTATATTGATATTGAAGGATCTCTGCTTTTTCCACTGGATCTGTGCTGAGGGATCCACATATTGTCTTCCTTAGTGGTGCAACACTCGACTTGCATTTTGCATACTTTTCGCGTAGCTGAAAAAGTACTTGGGTTGTTCTTGATAGTGCTGACTGCATAGGACTCCCCGCTGGTTTAGCTGGGCAAGAATTTCGTCCTTAATTGCCTAAGATATCAGACTGACTTCTTTTTCAAGCCCAGGAATGAGCATAGAGGAGGGATTGTTCACATTCAAGTCATCTATCTTCCTGTTGAGCTTTCTCCTCTTCATTTTCAGTGAGTTAACGTTTGCTACTTGAAGATTTCCTGCTGTTTATTTTCCCACCAACTTTTTTAGGAGGAGCCATCATTAAGGTCACCTGTAGGACAGTAAGTACAATGAGGCGTTTGAAAAGTGTGCCATCTGAGGACAGAATTTGAAGAACCTCGTGTATCACAATATATTATGTCATATAATGTTTGGAATAACATTTTATAGCTTTAATATTCCCTAGATATCGAAATAACCTTGCTGTTTTCGCAGCATGGACCAAATTCAATTAACTTAGTCTGGGGCTCTTTTAGGCTCCAGAGGATAGAAAAAATTTGAAAAGAGCCCTAGAAAGTGGGGCCTAAAAGAGCCTAAAAGAGCGTTGGCCCCCCCCCCCCCTGGGTACAATTGCCTTGAGACCTAGGCGAGCGGTTGTTTCGAACATCATGTCAATGTCATTTGGTGCTTGTCCATGAAAAATTTTTCATGTATAAGTTATGGTGCAACACTCTGTGGCGTTGGAGTGACATGAGTTTCAATTTTTTGTGGCGGTTTCAGTAGTTTTGGCAGCTGCTGAATGCTGAAGCGCCTCGTGTAATTGCGCTGAACGGCCTCGATTTTCGCTGGATCCCTAACTGGGCAACAATATCAACTTACTCCTCACCATTGACTTGTAAGAGGTTGAGCATCGGGTCTGGTGAGCGGGTGCGGAATACACTGAATACCCATACAGCAATTCTCCGGGCAGAGACCAGCATAACCTCAGCCAGTAGTTGAAGCATCATGTGGTAAATTGTCGTGAGGTGAAATGTCCGTTCCCCGGCCCCAGGGCCATGCGTTTCCTCAGGATGGCAGGTGAGTCAACTGGTGTAACTGCAGTTTCCTGCCCTGAAACCTGCCCTCTAATACTGGATTCTAGGATCCCATTTACCATTATCTGAGTGATCTGTTGGGTCTACCGCATTCTTCTTGAGTTGCAATATTCGGGAAGCCACCAATATTAGGTTGTGAGGGTCATCTTGAGGTTGTAGGTTTACGATTTAGGACGACGCTACAACAATGAATGTATCCCTAACCGCTTAATAAGTGTTTGGTAAACGAATCTGTTGGTCTTGGTACTACTGTGGAATCCAATGTCTTATCTATAGAGGTGTATGGGTAAACTACAAACATAACAAAATACTGCATATCGATTTTCTAATTCAAGGATTGACATGAGAGGCGGAAGAGACTAAACTGTGAATCATCAGCGGTTACCCTACAGTTGTAAGGTCTCCCTGCCATCTGCGATGTAGGTGTACCATCAGCAGGTGACAAAGGGAAACGGAGGGGTTTCGGCCCACGTACCCCTCACAGCTTACAACTGCAAGGCTGGGCCACCCAGGACTCCGGATTCCTGAGCAACACAGTTTAGAGGGAAGGGGTAGAAAAAAGAAAGAGTTCAGTAGAGGTGAAAGATCAATGATTGCTATAATTGTGTGGAATATCTTAATATAAAGCTATTAAAACCTGAATTTGAACGTTGAAATAAAAAGGAGGTTGCAGGCATCTGCCCCACATTCAGTCCCAGGCTAATCATACAGAAAGTTATTTGAGGTCAGCAACAAGCTGCATAACTAACCAGTACAGAATGTGAAGAACCTCGCGTGCCAATACCTAAACAAATTGATCTAAAATTGTACTGTTATCTAAAATTGCATATTTTTGAAAAACTAAGCTATTCTTATTAAGGCAACGTTTAATAATGTCTACAAGATTGGAGTTACTATATCCTCTTTCAATCAGTTTTTGGAAAACTTTTTTGAGATTGAAAAGGAAAGTTTCAAATTCAGTACAAATGTTAGCATACCTCAGTTCTTTGGGTGCGAAACGGTGATCATTAACGAACGCAGTGTTATGCTTCGAATTGTGTATTTATTGGAAGGGTACTATCGGTTTTGACTTCGATATAATGATAGAATATTTTATCACTTGAAAGATAAGAGATCTTGGTAACCATCACTAGAAAGAAGCAGGGATCTATCGTATGTCATCTGTACCGGACCTCTCGTACCGATAAGCACTTCCTTTGCTTCCCCAGAAGATACTGTAGTGACTCCCTCATATGCCCGTAACCTAACCTCATCCCTGACCCTAATCTTAAACAATCTGATGTACACGTAGATGCTTTGGGGGGGTGACTGCTCACCACTCCAGCCTCCCGAAATGCTTCATTACTTCCGGTTCTCGCCATGATTATCGTGAGAGCTGATGTTATGGTGCAGCTCACTTGAGATCCAGCCTTTGTCGAAGGTGAAATGTCTCATCACCAGTTGTAGGAGGGAAATACCTCTCGTCCGCTGCTGATGGCGTGGAATTCTGGAGGTCCTGTAAAAAGCAGCCGGTGTTCTCAATCGAGTGCATTCGGTGACTGCTTTCTGAAATTGGGTCTCTCACCGTTCCTTGCTTTCAGTGTAAATGGAATCATCGGTTTATGCTAGCTGGCAGGTCGCTGAAGACTCGTTCCATCTCTCAGTCGCCATTTGACGGTGGCCCTGTCCATCCCTGAGCCTAGCTGTAGCCACTTAGCCGGGAATTTAACCATCTTCTCACAAGTCTCACTGGGCAAATATTTCCTACGCGGCATTGAAAAGCGCGCGCGTATCATGGATGGCCGCCGATGCTCTGAAAAGGGTCTTCTCATGTTGCGCGCGCGTTCCCAGTATAGTGAAAGGATCCAATCTGCAGCATTTGCTTATCAGATTTTTAGTGCGCGCACTGCGCGCATGATAATTTGTCTTCGTTGAATGTCGGGTTGCTTTGTACACCTCTACATTCTACATTAAAAAGTGCATTACACACACACACACAACCCGACATGCTAACATATGTCACCATGTGTTCACCCCTATCCCATTGTATACTTTCATAGGGTTTCATATCAAGCTGCTTAACTCGTTAACCAATTGATTATTTCAGATGGGCAAAGGTTCATTCTGTTATGCTTGGGTATTGGACAAGCTGAAGTCAGAGCGAGAGAGGGGTATCACCATCGACATCGCCCTGATGAAGTTTGAGACTGATAAGTACGATGTCACCATCATCGATGCTCCCGGGCACAGGGATTTCATCAAGAACATGATCACCGGTACATCGCAGGTAAGCAAAATGTTACGATTAGTTTGATTTCTTCTGTTCGTCGAATTTACGGATATTTTTTCGATGTGTTCTTTCTACATAGATAGGACGATGGATTGTTGTCAGTAGTATCAGCAAACTAATTTAAAAATGAATTGTGTCTATTTTGGCTTTTTTGCTCTCATCAGAACACTGAATTGGGCTTTACATAGCACTGAATTGGGCTTTACATTTCTCGAAACAAAATAGCATTGGTGATGTACGTAACTGATAACAATTTATCGTCCTGTCTATGTAAACATGACATGAGGCAACGTAGAAATCTCAAAGTGATGGTTCACGTACGAATTCGTGGAAACACGAACATTTTACCGTTCCTTGACCATATTTTACTTCTGTTACCAATACCATCACAACCTCATCTCCGCAGGCCGATGCTGCTGTCATGATCGTGGCTGCTGGAACTGGAGAGTTCGAGGCTGGATACGCCAAGAACGGACAGACCAGGGAGCATCTGCTCCTTGCCTTCACCCTGGGAGTCAAAGAGGTGATCATTGCAATCAACAAGATGGACACCACCACTCCCCCCTACAGCGAGGAGCGATACAAGGAGATCAAGGGCGAGGTCTCCAACTACCTCAAGAAGATCGGATACAAGGTCGCCAAGATCCCCTTCATGCCCATCTCCGGATTCCACGGTGACAACATGGTCCACTGGGACCCCAACAGTGGGGAGCCCCAGCCTCCTAACAACATGAAGTGGTTTACTGGCGAGGTTGTCGGAGACGACAAGAAGAAGAGCAAGCCTCTGAAGACCCTGACCGACTGTTTGGACAATGTTGCCGAGCCCTCCCGACCCAAAAACAAGCCCCTCAGACTGCCCCTCCAGGATGTTTACAAGATCGGAGGTATTGGAACAGTCCCTGTGGGCCGAGTCGAGACCGGAGTCATCAAACCCGCCATGGTTGTCACATTCGGCCCCACCGGACTTACCACTGAGGTGAAATCAGTTGAGATGCATCACGAGTCTCTGCCTGAGGCTGAGCCTGGTGACAACGTTGGTTTCAACATCAAGAACGTCGCCGTCAAGGAGATCAAGAGAGGTTTCGTTGCCTCTGACTCCAAGAATGACCCGTGCAAGGAAACCGAGAGCTTCGAAGCCCAGGTCATTATCATGAACCACCCTGGCAAGATCAGCGCCGGATACACCCCCGTCCTGGATTGCCATACCGCTCATATCGCATGCAAATTCACAGAACTCAAATGCAAAATGGACAAGCGATCTGGCAAGGTTCTCGAAGAGAACCCCAAGGACATCAAGACCGGAGACGCTTCCATGTGCATCTTGAAACCCAGCAAGCCCATGGTTGTCGAGACCTTCAAGGAATACCCCCCTCTCGGACGTTTCGCTGTGCGTGACATGAAACAGACCGTCGCCGTTGGTGTTGTGAAGGCCGTGACAAAGGGAGACTCCACGGGCAAGACCACCAAATCAGCAGCCAAAGCCGTTAAAAAGTAAAGCTTCGCTCTGAATGTTATGTGAGCTCGGTTAATATTTAACTGCCCAAATGTTGATGTTGATT
Source organism: Beroe forskalii (assembly GCA_011033025.1). NCBI lineage: Eukaryota > Metazoa > Ctenophora > Nuda > Beroida > Beroidae > Beroe > Beroe forskalii. Next base: position 443,186 of record WFMF01000044.1, read on the forward strand.
GAAGTTTTATTTTTTACGTCATTCAGTTGTAGTTTCAATGAACCTAACAAATCACCCTTGTTGCCTGGAGTGTTCTTATCCCTGGGGCCTCTGATCGGGTACTTTTTTGCGGCACGCAAATAAACTTCGTACAACTGAGAACTTGGTTTAAATAAATAGTGGAGCACATAAGCGTGCTACAACGTGCAAAAATTAGTCCTTTGCCGTGCGCGGCGTAATACGCCGCGTCTTTGGAGGACGAGGCACCATGGTAACCCCCAGTCAATATCGAACACAGCTTCGCTATGTTTTTCGTGCGTGGCTCACTGCAAGCTGCGCTCTTGAGGGCGGATTCTCGCGCTACGCAAACCAGTCCGCTGGACCGGATTGCGCGGCGCATAATCAAGTCAGCTGAGTGCGCGGTCTTGTCATGTGCGCGCGGCTTATTTTCATGTCGTGCGCGCGGCTTATTTTTATGTCTTGCGCGCGGCTTATTTTCATGTCGTGCGCGCGGCTTATTTTAATGCCGTGCGCGCGGCTTATTTTCATGTCGTGCGCGCGGCTTATTTTCATGTCGTGCGCGCGGCTTATTTTCATGTCGTGCGCGCGGCTTATTTTCATGTCGTGCGCACGGTTAATTTTTATCTCGTGCGCGCGGCTTATTTTCATGTCGCGCGCGCGGCTTATTTTCATGACGTGCGCGCGGCTTATTTTCATGACGTGCGCACGGCTTACTTTCAATTTCATGTTCATGTGTTGTGCCCATGTGTTGGCGTCAGCGGGTCATAGGCAGGTCGACTCGAGAAATGAGAATTCTTCTGAAATTTCCAATCGCGCGGCGACATGTGCGTAGGTGAATAATAAATCAGTATCACACTCGTACAAATTGTGGTTTTGTGGAAATTTCAGACACCGATCTCAGAGGTGGCGACATCTTAGATACATCGTACGACAACAAAGTGACGTCCAAATGTGGAACGTTGCGCCGCTCGCGCGAGGGTAGGGTAACATCCTTCGAATTGGTGCCAAGGGCGGCAATGGCGTCTATAAAATAACACCAACGGTGCAGGTACCATTGGATTTGGCGCCAATGGTAACAATGGTGCCATTGGCGCAAATGGTAACAATGGTGCCATTGGCACCATGACCAATGGTAGCAATGGTGTCATTTAAATAGCGGCAATGGTGCCATTGGCACCATTGGACGTATTGGCACCATTGGACTTGGACGTATTGGTGCCAATGGTACTATTTAAATGGTATCAATGGTGCTACTGCTACCATTGGCACCAATGGTGTCGTTTACATGGCACCGATGGTGCCAATTACATGGCACCAATGGTGCCTATGGTTCTACTTCTAGTGCTACCATTGGCACCAATTGTGCCATTGGCGCCACTAGCACTGTTAAAACGGCACCAATGGTAGCAATGCTGCCATAATTATCTATGGTACCAATGGCGCCATTTAAAATGACACCATTGGTGACGCCATTGGATTTGGAATCATTTTCATCGCAATTATATCATTATCACCATCGGCGTGAATGGCATCATCGGTGCCATGTAAATGGCACCATTGGTGCCATGTAATTTAATGCCATTAAAATTTGATGCCATTAAAATGGTGCCAGTGGCGCCAATCGCACCATTGGCCCCAATGGTAGCATTAGCAATAGAACCAATGGCAGTGGCACCATTGATGCCATTCAAATGGTGCCAGTGGCACCATTGGTACCAATAACAATTCCGCAACTAGTGCCAAATGTTCCATTGGTCCCAATGGCACCATTGTCGCTATTTATATCGCCATTGCTACCATTGGTGCCAATGACACCATTGTAAGTGTAACCATTGGCGCCAATGGCACCATTTTAATGGGGCCATTGGCACCAATGGCATCATTGTCACCATTGGTGCCACTCCCCTCTTATGGCGATTGTGACTTAAGTATCGCTTCTTAAAGTTAATCATGTTAATGGCTCCATTTAAAATAAAATGGTTCCATTGGCAATGGCATCCAAATCCAATTCCAATGGCGATCGCCAATGGTACCATTACCAATGGTGATCGCCAATGGTACTAATAGTAATGGCGATAAGGGTGCACCTGCACCATTGGTGCCATTTCAGCTATCAGCATTGTTTCGCCAAAATTTGTTCGCTAGTTCAAAGTTCAAAATACCTGAATTTGAACAGTGAACTATAGCTACCTTATCAGACGTAATTATCACGGACCTTAAAGTTAAACTTCACGGACATTGATATTAACGATCGATCATGCCACTAAATTTCAACAAAAATTCGTGAGTTCAGGTGGACGTTTTGTAGAAATTAGGGGATTTGAAGTAATTTATATTTTACGGGATTTTCGACTTGATTATGTTGCAATAAGTTCGAATACGACTTATTCACGTAAAATGAGAACCAGTTGCTTTTTCTCAGCACGCGAGTTCATGTGGACACTATGTAGAAATTAAGGAATTTCAAGAAATTTATATTTACATGGGATTTTCGACTTGATTACGTTGAAATGATTTCTAATACGACTAATGCACGTGAAATTAGACCCAGTTGCTTTATTTCAGCACGTGTGTTCACGTGGACGATTTGTAGAAATTAAAAAATTATCAATTTAAGTAATTCCAAGTAAGAATAACTTAGTTTTGGACTTCGTGAGGATGAGTTACGTGGGTTGGACTACGTGAGGGCTAGTAACGTGGGTTCGGACTACGTGAGGGCAAGTTATGTCGGTTCAAACTGCATTTTGACTTAAGTTGCATGGGTTCAAACTACATTAACATACACATGTCAAAATATCACCACTAAACCTTTAATGGACGTATGGTCTTGTGACCCCGGCCCCTGCGGGGTTGGATGTAACAACGAGACCTTGAAATGAGACAAAATGAATTGACCACATCCAAACCCGCGGAGGTTACTAGACCAACCGTCCAACGGATTTGGTTGTGATATACAATTACACTCCTCCATAGAATTAGAATTTTTAAATTAGAAATAAAGGGGAAATCCCATTTCAAAAAAATGGGGTAGGAAATTTGGGGGTTTTTGAGATAATCTTCATATTTTCGATCCTCAGAATTATTGTCCCACATTAATTTGCCTCGTAAGTTAAATAACAATAATATCTTACACTTGCAATTTGGACAGACGCATTGCGATTTAATTTTTTATAATTCAAGTTATAACTTTGATAGCAAAGGAAAATGTTTTTGTAATTAAATCTAACAAGAATTGCGCCTGCACCGACACAATTATTGTCTTATTGTTGTTCCCGTAGGCCGTATGCAGGCGCTTAATTTCCCTCCCCCGCGGTGCTTGATGTAACCTTAGCATCATAATAAGATGATACAAAACAGAGTCGTTATAAAGAAATACGAGTATAAATATTGTTCCGATGCGCGTGCTGCGAGCGACCACCGACAACACAAATTGGCACGTGCCATTTCTTCTAAAATTCTTGCGCGCGCGTTCCTTGTTGTACTCAGTTCGTTGTAGATTTCGCGCCATTTTGTTGATTTGGTTTACGTTTCGCATCAAATTGTGTCACCGTTTATTCACGCGATGTATTTTCTTGAATGTTTATACTAACTTACTAAGTTGATATCACTTTTTTATCTGATTTTCAAAATTCGTGCTTTTGTTTTCTGTTTCAATGCTGTCTCTTGTTCCAAAAAGCAATATTCGTCTTTCACAGCGAATAATATTCCTCAAACTAAGTCGAATCCAGCAGAAAGTCTAATAGTTATGCAGTTTGGTACTAAACCTAGTACAAAACCGAAGCCTTTTCCTCCAACCCAACGCCCAACTCAGCTTTTTAAGACACGAATTCTTCAACAGAATAATTAAATTTAGAACTTATCATAATTCAGGAGTTCGAACATGCGGCACAGATGGGCCAGGTCAACCTATAAGATTTATACTTTTGACAACCGACAGCCCATGAACTAAGAAATTCGTTATTTTGAAGATTTATGTGATATGGGACGGAGGGACGGACGGAGAGGGACGGACGGAGGACATTTTCGCGACTGATATTATAAAGGAGCAATCCGGGCACTTTCCAGAAATTACAGTAGTTGTATTGCAAAACTGAACCTGGTATACACATATTCTATTTCTCACCCTCCCAGACCACGATCTCTGCCAACCCTCTCATTTGCCTTTTTGTATACACAAAAAGGCCAATGGGGAGGGAAAAAATTCTATAATTGAAAGTTATACATCTTGAACTTCACAATATAGATGCAAGGACAGCAGACATGCCCAACAGTACTGTAAGCACTAAGCATTTTACTATCATGAATAGCAAATTCACTAGGGACCATAAGGGTCGAAACCAAGCTTCAAGTTCATAAACCCTGGAAATTCAAAACTAAAATAAATAAGAATCATGACATAATATATAGATTTTCGTGATAAATGTGATATTTTCATTCAAAAGATTTTGATATATCTTAAAGTTAATAATATAATTAAAAGTAAATAAACTGGTCAGTATCAATCGGGACAAATACGAAGAAAGTATTTGAAGAACCCGAGACACTTGAAGCAACAAATTAAATTCAAATAAAATATTTGGAGGATTTTTTCCTTCGCTAAACAAATTACTCAAACTGTACTATCTATTGTAAATATAAGTGATATTGATATGATATAACCCTTGCTATAGTCTTCTCAACGAGATAATTGTATGCTAACCTTTTCGATATTTATATCAAATATGAAATTATTAAATTATTAATTTAAAAACAAAATATACATTAATAATTATTGAATTTGAATTAACAAGTTTCTCTATAGCTCATATATAGTTCAAAGATAAATTGTCCAGCCGTGAAATATTGTCTATATTTTGGTGGCTTGCGGAATCAGTTTTTTGATTGACCCATTCTATGATTCACCACGGCAAACACATCACGTGTCCCTGGTTGCTAAGCGACCATCACGCGTGGCAGGCTGCGTGGGGGGTAACGCGTGAGTGCTCAGCTCGTCTCCAGGACGGGGGACTCCCCGGCAGCGGCGCCTCCCTCCAGCAGCTGGTTAATTCCGTCCGTTATCTTGGAGAAGGGAGAAGAGATCGTGAAGTTGTTGGTAGCAGAACCCTGCAAAACACGAGGGGGTAAGTGGAAGAGCGGCGGATTTCCAGTTCCGATAAAGCAAGTAATCATAGCCATTATCCTATTATAGCTTCCATGTAAACTGTTAGTTCAAGGAAAGTTCCTGTGCTTAGTTCGGGTTCCCACGACATATTCCCCCGCAGTACACGCCTTTCTACAAACCTCTGTTTTATTGGATTTGGAGGTTCTTTGTAGCGAGGCTATGAGTTCCTGAAGCTGCTCCGTTGCCATGGCAACGGTTGGTGTTTCAGTCTTATTGTTCTTCTCAGTAGAAGGCTGGGGAGGGGGAGCCGACTCCGCACTGTCTACTTGCATTGCTTCTCCCTCTTTATCCTGCGCTGCGGGAGCCGCCAAGCTCGAGTGAGGAGCACTGAAAATTAGGAAATTTAAACGTGAAACTAAGGAAAGAGTTACAGTTGGAGTATACTGGGGGAGTTTAGAGTTTACACAGTGTTTGTGGTACGTGTGTCTAATTGCAGAGAGGGGAAGCGATGTAAACTGGAGAGCAAAGCGTGCGCTGCTAGTGACAAACGGAAAAGACTTAAGTTTGGGAGGAGGATTCTATCGAACATGTAGATATTATCAGTAGGCATTAGGAAGACAGGAGTTTGTGTGTGAGAAGGAACGTTTCTTCTGAAAAGAGAAAGGACTAAAAACTGGGGAGTTCCAAGTAATGATTCGCAGAGGAAACACTTAAACAGAGAAAAACGACGTGATCAAAGACAAAACAGTTGGTGGAGGGCAATCATGTGGATTTAAAACGTCGGACAGCGACTCAAATCGCTGCAATCACTGCGAAACAAGTTGCTCACTGATCAGTGTCCATCATTGAAAGGAAAATTAGTAACGGAACTTAGCCGGAAACCGGTAAGTCGGTCACAGATTCCTAGGAAGTTGGTTGGTCGAGAATTTGTGATTTACGGTTAAAATCATGTGTCTACAAGGTCTTATCTCGATATGATCTGTCACCAAGATACAGTCAATGCTCATAAAAATTTGCGTCATGTCCTAAGAAGTCAAGTTGTACTCTGCAAATGGTTACCACATGCAGTAACCACATGTAAGTTTCCACATGCAGTTACCGAATATTCAGTGTACCAGTGGTAACGAACCAAAACGCTTGCAAGCTTATAGAAACAACCTTACACACAAACCTTATCAAGAACTTCAAAATTTACAAAACCTCACAACAAAAAAGGTGTGTTTTACTCACGGTGTAGGTTTCTCAGGCGGCGAGTGGACGATGTTGTGTTTTGGGGATGAGTGGGCGGGGGAAGCAGAGGGGGAGCTGCCAAGAGACATGTTTCCTGGGATAATATCCCCCTCGTGCAGCGGGTTCAGACTGCTTATCAGTTCCTGAAAAGAGGGGGCTGGTCACGTGATGTGTCGACAGAGGGGGTCACGTGATGACCAAATATGGTATAATAGGGAGGGGATTAACAGGACACTGGGCTGATTAGAGAGTTTAAGACACACACACACCACGTTGTTGAGTGAGAGTGGGGTTAAACATTCACCGAATAATTGGTACCTAAACACACGTCATGATTAAAACAACCCCACATGGGGGCCACTCCCTGCCCCATTAGTGACCCTTAAAAACTGTCACACAGCCATCAGGGTGTGCCAGGAGTCTCTCAAATTAGAGCGAATCCTGAGCGGCATTAGCAACTTGAAAGGAGCGAATATACGTGTACTCGTGATTAGGTGCAAAACTCCTCCCCATTTTTGCAGACACATCTCACCTTGCCCACCATTACACCACAGTCTTTTGAAATACCCACGGCTAATTTGGAAATAACTCTCACTTTTATCAGCAGAGGCGTTCTTTTGGAAACAGCGACTAAACAAAAATTTGAAAACCAGAAAATGGACGGTTTTCGTCGAAAATTTCCCACTAATAATGAAAATGATGACGTGAGATCAGCCACTAGATTTATATTCCTCTGTGATCTTCACTCTTTTCACGTGTAATGAAATCTAAACACTCTTTTTGAGTCTCGCTCCAGTGGGGCCGAATAATTCTATTTTTACACAGAACACCGAATTCCTGATTCCCTGGTTGTTTTGGCAGTTCCCCCACCTGAAAACTCTTTGTTAAGACATATACCGAGAATTGACAACATCAATCCTCCTCCCTCTTCATCAAGAGAACGACTTAGACAGTGTCAAAGGATGTAAGTTTTTACACCTGTTCAATGTGCCATCAAAAGAACAAAGCACCAATTTATTGTAATAAAATTTGGATTTGTTCGTGTCAAACCAGGTGTGCTCGACAAGACACGACAAAAAGACAGAGTTTTAGAGAATTTAATTTAGTATGTCGTGGAACAAGCGCTAAATTCTTTTATTATTTCAAAACTTGTGAGTTTAATTACTGTATATTAGACAGAAAGACTTGACGCGTGTACAAGTGTAGGAGTTTAGGAGGGGAGGATATGTTTCAGAAGTAAACGCCTAGACACTAAACGGAAAGAAAAATGAAAAAATGGTAGAGAATTTTTTCAAAAAGTTGAAAAATTTGCAGGAAGTTTATCTTATTTGGATAGTAAACATTTACTAAACTTACAAACTAACTGATCATTAGAACTTTCAAAAAAGAAATAAATAAACGCTCAGAAAAACGGAGAAAAATAGCGAATTTTTTGTCTGCTAACTTTGTGCATTTATTTCATTAACGTTGTCTTAGTTTTAGATAATGAGTAATACTATCGCAGGCAACTAAGCGGAACACAGCTATAATCGATAGATTAACCCACGATCATTGATCAACAAATCTTTTCCTAAATTTATTGACTAACGATTTATTATTTCCAGTCTTATTGTGCTCTTTACTGCTTCCAATATAATTACTTGCTTAGAAATGCGACATCCCCCGCCTATATAACGACCTATTATCGGAGTTTATATATGTATTTTAATCTTTTCACAATCCTACAATCCGGCTTTAAAATATATATCAGCCCTTATCGGTCAGCTGGATTCTCACGATAGATGAAAATAGGCAGAGCCGACGCTTCCGAGGAATGCTAGTCATTACAGGGCACTCATGAATCAATAACCAGTCCAGGATGACGTCACCACCATAACTTAACGTAGTGAACTGATGACGTAATCCGCACGGTCGTGTGTTTGTCATTAATATAAGCGCGGAGCTGGATGGTATTTAATTCTCAGGGAGGCTCTGTGAGGTAAATGAGCGGTTGGAATCCGACTAATGCCAGTTACTGTGAAGCGGCAGTGATATATCCCGCAGAGACCGGGATAGACTCTCGAGATAGTGTCTACCGACGCTAACTGCCATGTTTGATTACCGCGGTGTAAGTGATGACCGTTATAGAAACACGAACAAAAACACACAACTCTCTCCGAAACGAGCAGTCATTTTACCGGTAAAACAGTCATTTTATACGGTTAAAACAGTCTTCAATCAGTTAAGACAGTCATTTTACAGTAAAAACAATCATTTTGGAGTTAAGCAATTCATGTGTACTTTTTTGAAAGTGCGCATAAAAAGTGAGCTTATCACGGACGGTGGGGAGGTAATATTACAACGAAGAGCAAAAAACGACTTCTTACCTTGTGTTTTCGGGCGATGTGAAGCTTGAGCTGGTTCTTCTGCACGAACTCACTGGGGCAGTACTGACACTTGGCGGGCTTTTCTCCTGTGTGTTGGAAGCTGAAAAGGAAATAACGTTAGGAAAATGATCGGAAGATTGAGAATTTGAATGTTAGAACCGTGATCCCTGGTTAAAACCGTTACATAGGAGATTAGTTCATATATCGTTGATTTTAATTAGGGTTCGTATTAAAGTGAGACGGAATGCAGATGCAGGCCAAAGGAGTTGTAAAGGGTGATTCTAAATATCCATTATTTCCCCATTTTCCTCCATAAATCTCAGTAAGTTATGGAAACGTGAATGCCTCTAATTCGTCACCACAGCGCGTATTCTCTGCAGGAATTTGCGAAATAACGAGCATGCTGAAGCCATGTCTGCGTGAACAGTCATTCAGGACAATACAATCTCCTCTCCTACTGTTCATTAAGAACATGTCTATTGATCTGCCTTTAATTTCATTTCACCAGGCAACTTATAGGACCCTACATGTGACAGCATGACACTTGACGAGTGGAAAGTCCAGAAATTAAAAGTTTCTACTCACAAAAGAATAGTTAATAAATCGGGCTATTGTTTTTCAAGATAGCCGTGAGCACATGTGCGTCCACATGAATTAAACGAGACAAAACTTTAATTCTGCAGGTGCTACCTCCCAGTGGAAGTAACAAAAAGAACTCGTCTTCTCCGCAACAGAGAGAAAAGTCTTCTCTCACCTGCAGGCAATTTAAAAAGCAGGCGGCGTCATTTCAAAAACCCATCAGGAGATTGTCTGGGAATGTGAGCAATGCGGTGGAATTGTTTGCCGTACAGCCTCCTAATTACGCTACTTTTCCCGGTGGGGTTGCTAGTAATCCCGGAGGCAGGCGAAGGAGGAGAGAGGGAGAGAGAGTGTGTGCCGATGACAGTTAGCAGATTAACACTAATTACACGTACTCCTAAGGTTGGAAACATTGCCCGGACTCCCGGAGTGTTAATTAACAACCCAGCACATTAACAAGTAGTGAAATAACGTAACATTTAGCTTGCGGTGGAAGTAGGGGTGAACCCCTGGCCTGCACCAGTCTCCCGTGTATGTAAAGCCTGCGTGTTTAGCGTCTACACCTCCCGGGAAGCTATGTAAAAACATAACGCGGTAGGAATGTCAAGGAATGAGATTAGGCGGTTATACGTCACTAGTGCTACCGTAAAACCATGTCATACTGTCATAACCTGGCTAAAGTACTGACATATACAAGCCCTGTTAGAAAACATGTGCCAAATGTGGGTTGCAGGTGAGATAGTTTTACTCAAACACTTGGAAAAGAGAGACGGGTTTTAATAAGGTAGTAGTAACTCAGCGTTCAACTAACGAGATGGACAGGGAAGTGACTTCTTCCTTCATTGAGACATTTTGACAGATGGATAGATGCATTGTTGTTGGACTTTGGAATAAAATTGGAAGATAAAAATATCTCAATTTAAAATAAATCCTTGTGTTCGAACTGTTTATGTTTGCGCGGCATACAGACATGTTATTCATACGTTTGTACGCCGCGCAAACTGCAATTCGAACAGCCCCTGTAAAGTTTAACCGTTCGTACCTGTGGTATCTGAGAGCGGAGGAGCTAGCGAACCCTCGACCACACACCGGACAGCTGTACGGCTTCACGGGACTGTGGATGGAGAAGTGGTTGCGGAGGTAGTACTTGTCAGCGAAGGTCTTACCGCAGATGTTACACGCAAACGGCTTGTCTTTCACGTGCGTCTTCCTGTGGAGGGTATAAGCAAAAAGAAAGGGAAGGTTTGGTTAGGTTATAAGAGAGGATTTGATAAGCAAAGAGAAGGGGTTTGATTGGTTGAGGTACAGGTGACCGAATGTGAAAGGAAGAAGGGTGAAATTGAAAGGCAAGAGAAAAGAGATAGGGGTAAAGGATTATTATATTTTGTTTGAAAATAAGGATTTGGATAAATAAAAGAGGGTTAATAAGGGAGTCACTATAGAAGAAGGACCGTGTAAAATACTGTGTGGCGAACTCAGATAATTCCAAGTGGTAATTATTCGCCCAACTTGAAACAATGTCAATTTAAAGACAAAACTAGAAAGACTCCTATATTGCCATGAATTGTTTGAACTTTGAAGAATGAATACCCCTATATTCTCGTGAATTGTACACATCGAAATTAAAACGTGATGACTTAAGCTGAATCATATTAAAGAGGTACCTTTCAATGTGAGTCACACCCAGATAATGCAGACGTTTGCATTAAGGACGGGAAATGGGAATTTAATAAAAACTATAAACGGGAGAGTTTAATATTAAAATCCGAAAGTTTAGAATTTCAGTTGACTATCGATCATCAACGGGTCAGACAACGTCTGACAAGAATTTCAGGTGTTAATCGTGGCAAGAAGTTGGAGAATGACGTTATTATCATGATTCAAGGAGATGGACTGTTGACATCACACTTCGAAACATGTTTAAGCCCATTGGAACATTGAATTTAGAATTCTTGGCTGATTTCAAGACCAATAAAATAACAAAACTGTATGAATTTAAGAAATGTTCCCGATGGGCCGCGTGTCTCTGTGTCTATCTATTTTTTAGAGCACTGTAAGATGATTAATTACCTGTGGTTTTTGAGGAGGTAGACAATGTTACGGGTTTAATTACCTGTGGTTTTTGAGGAGGTAGACGCTGTAAAGTATAGTTTTTACCTGTGGTTTTTGAGGAGGTAGACGCTGTTGAAGCTCTTGTTGCAGCTCCCACACTCATACTCCTTCTTGGGATGGAGAGCCAGGTGAGCGTTAAACGCCTCCTCGTTTGAGAAGGTAGTCTTGCACTCCGGACACGTCTTCAGGTTGTGAACGTTGATGATGTGGTTACTGAAAACACGAGGGGTTAGAGGGGATTGGAGAGGGATAAGAGGGGTGAAAGGGGGATTAGGTCTAAAAATTTGGGGATTAATCAAATAATTTGAAGTTTATACTTTATAGGTACTGTGCTTTTAAAATTCCCATTGCTTATCTATGAATAGATCTATTGCGCTGAAAATTTTATTGATTGTTCTAATTTTCGTTAAATGACATAGAAAATTTGTTTGTCCATCTTTATGAGACATGAATATCAAGTCAATTGATCATATTTGATTGGACTTATCCAAACTTAAAGAGACAAATTAACTGGTTCATGGTTCATTCAGAATTTTTAATAGTCAGAGGATGTTTTGTTTAATGTATTAAGGTTTATTAATTTTGCCGGGTATTTCGTCTCTGGAGTTTTAGGTGTCCTGTGTCTGAAACCAAACTTAATAACCAGCATTAAGATTTCAATATATATAATGATTTTAACTTAAGTCCGAGTTTTTAGCCAGCATGCGTAAGCGAGCCTAATTTATTTATCCTCGAATCTGCACAAGAGTTTTTAACTTATGAGCTGTTGAGTGTTGCTGGAGCAGAATCAAAGATCACAAATTAAATTATCTTAATTAAATTCAATTGCTTTTAAACTTTTCTCTAATCTATGCAAAATTTGCAGCTTTTTGATAAAATTCAAAAATTACATGATTGTGCTGAAATGTCAAACAAAAATTGAAGTCTGCGAATAAATATCGCATGCTTATAAATTGCATGATATTCCAAACTTGGAGAAGGATTAAAGAATTTATAATTTCTGACAAAATGTTAATTTTTCAAGGCTTTATCTTTTCATGTTAGATTTCCATGGTTCAGATTGATAGATTGAGTAATTCATAATATTAGTCGTTATTTTTTCCGTTAATCCAATTAGAAACATCCTTTCCTGTATTGGAAAAGTTGGAATATGACTAAATTGAATAATCCTAAAAGTCTCGTAACTCAATACTCCATTAGTCGTAACGTTTTTTCCAAACTTTTCATATTTCAACATTGGGTAAACAACCACGATTTATATTTCCGTGTTTCTCTCTTTCTCTCCGGCTACCCGTATATAATAATTATTTTCATGAATTACGTGGATTAGAATTATTATTTGGTGGGTACCACTGAGCAGGGAGAAAGAGACTCATGATATCGACTCATGGAGAGATTTTACGAGTTATCATCAGACATTTACCAAGTGGTGGTGTTGTTGTTGAATATATCAGATACCTAGTCGAGACTAACAGAGAGAAAGAGAAAGGGAGGAAAATTAGAGTAATATTTCTAGAAAATTATTACAAGCAGGAAACCAATTATACAGCCAAGAAAATGGGTGGATAGTATAAAATTAGACTATAATGGACGATAATTTTTCAAGTATTGATGGCTGATTGGCGTGCGGACTGGATAATCTAAAACCAGCATCTTGCTCAAAGAGTGATCACTTACCCTAGTCGTTGATATTTCTAATTGATAACAGTCTAACATTTTACGTACATGACGGGAACCCTTCCTTATATAATTAAGTAATGCTGGGTTCCAGGAGAGCCCCCGCACGGGCATTATCTCCGGTCACGTGACACGCCCCACAGGTCACGTGACCGCGCGCGCAGTGCACGTGACCATGCTGCGCGCCACGTGACAACCCACGTGCACGCCAAAAATGAGAGTAGTACTCCAATGCGTAATTACATCGAGCCATCAGCTTTTATACTTCACTGGATAATTTGCTCGGATGAACAGGCAATTTGAGGGCAAATTTTGAGGAAAACGGACCAGTAATGAGTGGACAGTGATGGACTATCGATTAAATCAACTCGTAAATGTCTACTCGCATTCCGACAGTAATTACCGGGGAGGCTGACTTTTAGCTAAAATTCCGTAAACGCTACATCTGCGTGTGTAGCAGCCACCAGACGTTGGACGCCACTCCGCTTACCGGAATAATGATTAGGTTTTTTCCGGGTACTCCCAGCGAGCCGGTAGTTTTGGGTAAAATTACTCGCTCTAACACGACCTACGTCTAGTCGGGGAGTCACGTGACTTATGCCGTTCTGGTTTGCTTTGGTAATGGATCCAGTTAATCTATAATAAATATACCGGAGAAATGTTTACATTTAAAATTCAACAATATGTTGGCGTGACTGTGACGATACGTTCAACTTATACCTCCATTCATCATTCGAACAGACTTTAAATCTGTAATTTTTGTTGAGAGCAGCTGAAAAGAGTGCTAATGACGGCTCCTAACGGTATCCCTAAACGGTGGACAAAGATTATTTTTTAAAGGCTTGCAAGGACAAAGAGAAAATGCTCCCTCCATAGCCGGAGAATTACGATTGGCATTTATATTTATTTAAGCAGAGTTTTGCCTTTTTAGTAAGCAATGCCGGAACATGGTTAAAAGGTAAAGTCGCTGATGATGTGCACGGGAGGAGCGTTTAGTAGGTCAATTTCTTGCAATAACCACCCGCTCACTAAGCCACGGCTAAACTGTAATGCGTAGTGCGCAGTGGTCTTGAGTCTAACGGTTAAACACCAGTACTAAACCCCAGCGTCCGATAACCAGGCACTTGAGCGTCCCCAACACACCACGTTTAGTCCTGATAATGACGTCATCATCTGCAGTCTACTCGCTGCCGTGTGCTCCTACTGCCATCGTATATCAAGGCTACTACGTCTGGCAACTCTCTCAGTGTACGAGACGCACGCGCGTCTACCATAGGCTCCAAAGTCCGGCATTTGGAGGGGATCATGACGTCATTATCAGGGAGTAACGTGGGAAAGTGGTGGCGGTAGAGCGCCTAGTTTAGCGCTGGAACTGCTCTATAACGTATATAAAACATCGGCTAGGTGTCCTGAAATAGGGATGAGGTCAACGATCAACCAACGTACTGCCTGTGTGTGGGCGACGTAGAAGTTACGTCTCTTGAAAGTCTTGCGGAGGAGGAGATGTCTACCCGGAGTGGCGGAGGTAAGAGAAGGACACAGCCACAAAGGGGAGGAACCGGTCAAGGGAAAACACGCAGCCGAAATGACGTCATTATCATAGGATAACGTGCAAAGTTGATGACGATGCAGCACCTACCACAATTCCCGTGGATATATTTGTAAATGTACTGTGGAATTATAGCACAAGTTATTATAACCGTGTGCAGCACGTCCACTAAATCTGGGCAGTACGTCCTCCTTCAGAGGGATTTTCAGGTAATAAACCTAACGTATATTATTGTACCTCGTTATGTAGCTCATGCTCTCTCTCAGGGAATTTAGTGGGGAAATCTCCCTGTGAAATAATGGGCAAGGTGTGCTAAATCCTGGGCTTCAGCAGGAACAGTAGCCCACTAGGTTCTCACAAAACACCATTTTAAACCCTGATAATGACGTCACTCAACCTCACATAGTGTGGTGTAACGCGTAAAATGCGCAGAACTGGGGTTTAAAGCCCGGTCAGTACGTTGGGAAAAACCGCAGGGATATTGACAGCTTTCAAACAGCTGTAGGCAGGTGACGTGGGCAATAAATACAGCGGGTAGTGAGTCTCAGCTACTGCTAGCATAGTCTCAGTAACCTGCGAATAAATATTCTTACAGAAAAACAGCTAGATTTGGGAGTGGTGCTGTGAAAATTGCTTTAAAAGTATGGGAAATATAGCAGTAGCTGTATACTACGACCGGTTTAAAGGAAAACTTGTAGTATAATATGTCCTCGAGGGGTAGAGGTTTAAACGATTAACGGAGAAATATCGAGATCCGAAGCTTCCGAATATCAAGTGTCGTTGTCAGCATTTTATGCAAGGTCAAATCAGTGTTAAACACCAACAAACGGGAAAAGCAATCAAATTATCGTGAAACATGAACTGCAATAATTCTTCCCGATGAAAATGATAGTTAAGGATATCCAGTGTACGAAACAGTGGAAATAACTCCACCGGAAAGTGATAAATTATTTGAAAAACAGAGAGTTTTAGCAGGAGTAGTAGTAGTAGAGTTTTAGAGATTGAGTTACAGATGCACTCCGATTTGAGAGTCCGTCTGATGATTATTACTAGGGACGGCAACTATAAGAGGCGGAGTGACGACATCAATTTAATTCAAATATCATGATGATGACGACATAGACAAACGCCAATAAATTGTGAGGAGAGGACACTAGAAGTAGATGAATTCGAGACTCCGGGACCATATAATCATTAGGGGCCTGTTTTTTTCAGTTACGTTTTTAATTCTGGTTTTTAGGAATTCTGATTTTATTGTCGTTTATATACTGTCGTCCGTCATTTTCTGGGAAAATAATTTGATATTTTGGTGAAGGTTTAATCAAAATGCCTGACAAGCTAATTGATTTAAACGATTATTCCCCCGTGATGCGCTTCTTTCCAAAACAATTTCCTAGCATGAATTAGGGAAATTTATTATTGAAGAGCCAATCCAATAAATTTCGAGCCTACAGAAAATAAAATCTGTTCAGTTTTAATTTTTACCCTTTACAGTTTACAGTACAGAAATCCAGGAAGTAATAAAACATCTCCCTTGTTGAAAATACCCCCTCGAACAACAACAAAAACAGGCAGTTGACATCATCAAATAAAAATCTAAACCCAGGGCCATTACTCTCAACCACCAATTCCTATTCCTTATTCCCTGAGCTCCCTTTTCTCACCTGAGGTATTGTCTTCTGGCGAAGGCAGTTTCGCAGTGAGGGCACTTGTACAACTTGTCCTTGGCTGCTCCCCAGGGGTCTGGCTTGATGTTCGTCAGGTTCACCTGGATATCCATTAGGACCTTCTCAATGTCTCCCGAGGCTGGGGCGTCTTGACCCTGAGGAGTGAACGATTGTAAGAGAGGATCCAAGGGGATGGGATGGAGGGGATGTTTTGTGGAGGGTTGATAAGACAATTGATGTATCATGGACTTGTGAGGAATTAAAAGAACAAAGTTAGAGAAAAGAAATTGCTCGCGTTAAGAATTGTTTGCGTTAAGAATAAAATTTACTCATTGAATCCACTAGATAGACTTCTCACAATCCGTACTTACCGACATATTGTTGAGTTTTTGTCCTAGCATGCTGGGGGCGGTCTGGTTCAGCAAGTTAATCTGTTTGATGAAGTTCTGATGCACTTCCATGTTGTTCCTCAGATTCCCAGCACTTTGGCTGGCAGCACTACTTAGAAGAGCCGCAGGCGAGGTTGCGTTGCTTAGCAACCCTGCTGGGGATGTTGCGTTGCTAAGGAGGGCTGCGGCTGCTCCGTTGTTGAGGAGGACACTGTTAGGGATCCCTGCAGCCTCGTGGTGCGAGGACATGAGAGGCGAGGGGGTGAGGAGGGGTGTCGAGGTGGAGGAGGACGTCGAGTGGGGAGACAGAGTGGGCATGTTCAAGTGGCTCTGTGAAGGACTCAGCATGCTCTGGTGGGTTGAAGTGAGGAGGTTTTGTTGGGACACTGAGAAGATGTTCTGGTGTGAGGAAGTCAGGAGGTTCTGCTGTGAGGAAGTCAGGAGGCTCTGCTGTGATGTGAGGTTGCCCTGGTGTTGACTGGTCAAGGTGGAAGGAAGGAGGGGGTGAGAGGAGGCTGTCAGACTGAAGGATCGAGGGGTGGTGGGCTGGGGGAGGGAGTACTGCTAGCTACAGTGGACTTGCTGATGGCATCACTGCTCATATGCATGGAGCTGGGCAGGGACACAGGACTGCTAGCTTTAGTGACCTTATCAGACGAGAAGGGAGAGGTCTGTGAGAAGATGCTGCTACTCTCAGTGGAGAAGGCTTGCTGGGGTGATCTGGTGGGGGGCACCCTGGTGCCAGACTCACTCTTTATCACTCCGGGAGTGAAGATCCTGGGTCCCACAGGATTATTGTTACTACTGGAAGTTGCTGGAGTAGATTCTGTGGCTGGAGCATGGAATGCAGCTTTGGAAAGGGTCGGGAGAACGGGTGGAGTGAAGGGCTTGGAGACAGGGTTGAAGGCAGGGGTGGTCGCTGGAGCTGCGGGAGTGGTAGTGTTGCTAGTTTCCCGGGTTGCTTTGAAGAGGTTGCTTTGTTGCTGGGAAAGCAGGTTGGAGTAGGGGTTGAGTTTGTGGAGGTTGTTGTAACTCAAGTAGGGTGAGAACTGCTGGAGCTTGCTCTGCGATTTACTCAGTTCCGAGTTCAAGTTGTTCAGTTCTATCAGCTTTAGTAACTGATTCGTAGTCTGAAAGAGTTCAATCATCAAAATCTGTAAACTTCGAGATTACCTTCCTTTTGAAAAAAAAGAAAGCATCACTTTAAAACAGTCTCCACACTATTCGCTCTACAGCCATCCCCCAATTAACAAGGCACTGATAAGTGACTAATAAGTGACTAATTAGAGACTAATTAGTGACTAATCAGTGACTAATTACCTGATTAAATATGTCTGGTTGCTGGGGCATTCCCCCCGTGTTCTGCAGCATCTTGAGGAGCTTAGGGTCGACATTTGCCTCGTTGACGAGCCGCTCCGTCTTCTTGACCACTTGGTGATGAGGTTTCTTCTCCGGAGAGGCGAGGATGGAGCTGAGGTTGTCTTTCAGTGCGATCTCTAACACCTGGACGAGAGGATGAGGTTTTAGAGGTTGCGTAATTCTCATTTTAGCATGGAGATTTACAATGGGGTTCCGCAGAAAGCCTTCTATAGTCTGTATCTATGTTTGTAATGCAGATTGTTGGTTGAAGACAGTGGAATGCCATGTTAGGTGATATCTATAAACCTGGATTTTAATTAAGCGCTATTTTTGTATCTTTTTTGACGTGGAATGGAAGTTATTATTGGAAATCAAACGCCCCCTAAAACGTGACAGAAAAACGATTACCAGAAATAGAATCTCATCAAAGCATGACTTCCCCGCTGATTGAAGTGTCAAAATAAGAATTAAATCGTACGATAACAGTTTAAGATGCAATATGTGCTGGGGGACAGTTCATCATAGAATGCTGTCAAGGACCATGGAACTATCGAAGTGTTTTGTGTAATCCCTTTAATAATCTGGATCCAAAACATCAAGAAATTTCCCAGGGTATGCCAATCAGCTTAAAGTTTTAATTCAATGTTTCGGGAACTATAAAACGGAATAAATGAAGTAGGAAATGAAATAATGAAAGGTTTGCTCAAAATTATACGCTCCAAATCACTGCTTAGTTCTTAATTTCTAATACCTAATGTCAACAGTCACTATTCTTTAAATAAAAACTACGATTTCATCCTATCAGTATCAGATGCGTTTATCATGACATATAATAATGTTGCGATATACACGCCTCTTGTCGTAATACGTAATTGTAACCAAATTCCATTGGTTCTCAAATCCCTGCGATCCCCAATTCCCTCCAACTTCAGTTCCCTAATTCCCTTACTCCCTATTCCCTTATTCCCTAACTATTCCCCTTGCTCCCTACCTCGGTGGTAATGCGAGGAGCTCCTGCACCGTACGTGCTGTCCAGGGTCTGAGTCACGACCTCCTTGATAGTGTCCAGCAACTGCGAGTAGATAGCCTGTAGGAGGGAATGAGGGTTAAAAGAGGGAATAGGGGAACGAGGGTTAGAAAATAATAGATGAAGAAGGGTCGAGGGTTTAAGAGGAATGAGGGGTCGAGGGGACAAAAAACAGGGGTTAAAGGGGAATGGAGAGGGCACGAGGGTTAGAAGGGGCGGGGAGTGCAGGTGAGGGTCTAAGAGAAAGGGAGGGGGTAAATCAGAGTAGTTACTAGCTAGGGAAAGGGATGCAGAAGGTCAGGCTGAAGGAATCATGGTCAGCATTTAGAAATGGTTTCGTGCGAAAGTTTGTCGGTTTTTCACGGCATTAGATCAGTCGGTAAGAAAAATGACTATTATTTAATAAGTTTGCACTCATTACTGCTATTATATTTGGGTGATTTCATCGAAAAAAGATGTCATGGTTCTAGCTGGTCGTATGGCATTTTCCCTCAGCATAATTTTTTCTGCACAACTATAAATCCTCAATTTGGGCTGCAAGTGGAACACATGAAATCACGGGGGTCGTGAGATAAGGAATATGCAACATTTTCGCCGTTGTTTTAAAACGCGTCTAGTTGTCAGCAGGAGACAGTTGATGTTTTTCACGGAGCAGTGAGAAATCCGGCAGGATGAGAGCGGCAAATAGGCGGAGTAGAGTGACGTCATTATCATAGATTAGCATGTGAAACTGTGCCGTGAAACCGCGTACTTTCCGTACACAGCACACCAAACATGAATGGCTGTAAGACAAACTTTAAAATTCTTGGTTTTCTCAGAGGTGATCCTCGTGGTTAAGTTTTATAGTTCTCGTGTTAGTTTTGAAAACATAAAGCCACAAAGAACACTGGGAACATGGCCATATTGTGAGCACATGTAAATAAAACTTCAAACATCGACAAGAGAAAACACACCATGGTTCTTGGAGTAGGAGCAAGTGAGGAGTGACTTGAGGGAGAGGACCAAGCAAATTGATAATGATAACTGTCTTAATATATAGTGAGGAAAGAATGGAACGTTTTCAGTGATTTAAGTCATGACTGGTCACGAATATAATATATTATTTGAGAATTTATTTTAGTGGTATTTTAAAGGAATTAGTAAAGATATATAAGTTTCCTATAAGAGTATATTCTCAGAGAGACATATAACTGGATAATGGACTGCTGTAAAAACCAACTGAGACTGTTCAATCAAGTCACGTGACGCAATGCTGGCCTCCCATTGGTCAGCTGTTGTCACGTGACGATTGCCCGGCATTCCACTGAATTGTTGCAGCAAGAAAACTATTGTTTTTACCAGACATGTAAGTGAGCGGGGGTAATTTTTTGATACGCGTTTTCTAAGCGGTTTTTTGGTGTTTAGAATTAAGGCAATCAGGATGAAATGGTCGCGACGGAACCACTATCCAATAAGTTACCAAATCTCGTGCGATTTATCAAGTCATGCTGCAGGATGGGATTTAGAAGCCGTGAAAGGCAGATCTAATAAGGCTCTCAGGCAGTGTGGTTTTTATGATGTGAGGAAAAAGAGAGCTCCAGAGAGAAAGTAGAGCGAGAGACGGGGTATAAAAATTGAGCGATTGCGACTAATTCTGTCGTCTCGAATCTTTTCATAAGTGTATCTCATCCTTTAATTCTGGAGTAAAATATACGTTGTTTCATGAGATTTAGTCCATTAATAAGAGATTCTGCTCACCGCTTGGTCCAGCATTTGAGCTAAAACTGCAGGCATTTTCTCCACAAAACTAAATACGTAATCTGTGCCGCTGGTCTTTTTCGAGGAAAATTCTTGAAAATTATATAAACAAAAAGCTGGAGCTTTGCAATGAAATTAAACACCGTTCAAACAGGTAAAACCACCCCAAAACACGGAGTGAAATGTGTGCTCGAGAACTCAAATCAAATCTATGTCAATATGTCGGAAATGTAAATGAAATTCCGAGGGAAATGACCTCGCTATAAAAGGGAGAAAGGGAGCGTGACCGCATCGATGATGAGGGGAAAGAAGGAGGGGATGTTTTTTCTATTTTAGATGGTGATAACGTGAGGAGCAACAATAGAACCATCGGATGACGCCATTCTCCAGAATTAGAAAACGGTGTGCGATATGTGGGGCTAGACACCGCAGACTGTGTGATATATGGAGTGTCAACTCACCACTCTAATCCCTGATAATGACATCATCATCACCCACCTACAGCTCCCAGCCACTAGGTTTAAGGCTAGACTTGTACACGCCCACAGCAACCACATATTCTTGTTATCAGCTATTAAATCCATTGAACCCACTTCTAATACAACAACCATTTCTAATACAGCTCGCCTAACCACCGTGGGAAACGGGGTTAGAACACCCAAAGTAGAGTATAGGGGTGATTACAGAAGAGTGATTTGAGGAGGTTATTGGGCCGTGCAGTGATTAAAGAATGTGTGATGCCATCAATTGACCATTCTAATCCCTGATAATGACGTCATTCTCAATCGTATACATTTATCGTGGGATTATCTACTGCCATTACGACACGAGTCTAATTGACGGTACGCTGGAACAGCACTTTGTGATTTAATTCCAACTGTAACTGTTAATTAAATTGGAATTTGGCAACATCACTTTTACCACTTTCAGAAAGGCTACGTTTTTTCCTGAAATAGAACGCTCAAAAAGGCATAAACAGTGGTTTACAGTCTCGGTTCAACGTAAAACACAATTTAATGTGCACGAAACGTTTTACTAAAGTGGTTTGTGACAAGAAACAAAAAATAACGGCTGTAAATCCTGTTTTAGCGGACCAATCCTGCAAACTTTTCTTGGTGGTGATTCGCTGCAATGAATTCAAATCCTAATCTTTGCCGATGATTTTATTCCAATATAAAAGCCTGAGTTTACTTATATTTACATCAAAATGAATTGGATGCTTGATAGAAAGCGAAAAATCTAACCTTATCATAACTCTGCTGGAAGAATGGAAGAACAAGCACACTATCACATCATATCAAAAAATAAACTGATTTTTTCCCAAAAAATGCCGAAAAAAATCCGTGAGCGCTCACGTTACCCTTTACCACAAAAAACATAATCCTCATCCCAAAAAACGTTAGAGCTCACGTTCCAACCCACCACAAAAACACCATGTTCCCTCCGGACAAAAACGTGAGAAGTCACGTAAAAACGCGTGACATCACCGCAAATATCTCTCTTACCTTATATGGAAGAAGGAGTTCTTCATGATCGCTGATACCCAGATCTGTCTGCGCTGTGCTGTCTATTTGTGTCATTCCTGGAGAGTTGGAGAGTTAGACGTGGTGTTGGAGATGATGTCATCATCAGGGGTTTCAATGGGGAATTGATGACCTTTTTTTGCCCTGCGCGATCCTTCCTAACATGTTCGTTACATTTGAATTTCCATGTGAACATTTGAATTACTCCTAATTAGATCACGCAGCATGTGTGACAGTGTTTCATTAATTGATTAATTGGGAGAGTGCAGTGTTCTAGGGTAACAGAATGTAAGCACTACCCTAAGGATGCAGGGTGACTTAATCAATTCCCCATTCTAAACCCTGATGATGACGTCACTCGTCATTGTAATTTTATCGTAAGAGGTGGTCCCAGAAACGCGCGCTAGTGACATTTACCTTGTCATTAATCGGAAAAACAACGGTTCATTTCAAACTCTCAAGTGTAAATTAATATATTAACGTGACAAGTGACATGAAAAGAGATTACTTGTCCTTTTTTAAAATAAATACATTTCAAGGTAACACAAAACTTGTAAAAACTAAGGGTTAGGTGGCCCCGATTTCAAGGAACTATGTCAGAATGAGGGATGAATCCGCCGAACAAAGCACTTGTGACACAATGTCACGCGACAACTACTGTCTCCCAGGTATGTAGACCAACAAAACGCAATATACTATAGACATATATATAGTAGTACAACAAAGAAACAAGAGCTCTCGGAGGGGAGACGAAAAGCTCTGATTGTCAAAATCTGTACGATATATAGACAATATATCAACCTGAAAAACTAATAACTTTAAACATAAAAATGATAGGGTTGGAATGCTGGGTAATAACTTGGGTAAGCGAACCCATTATCCTCTACTCATGAAGGAGATGGAGGATATCAGCCGCTCAGGAGAGAGTGGAGACGTTTTCGCTTTTTCAACGGGCGAAAAGGCGAGTATTTGACTTTTTGAGCGGGCGAAAATAAGATATTTCGAAAGTTTGAGCGGGCTAAAATGCGGTTTTTTGAAATTTCAGCTTATTCCCAATATCATTACATTTTCTTACGATTGCGACTTTTCTAAAGAACTACAAAAAGGAGCAGCTTATACACTTCTGGAGATTGGACGCGTTACATCAGAGTGTAATTCAGAAGAAATTCTTCATAATACACAATGCTACAGAACCTACGGACCCTCCTGCATGAAAAACACAGCTATAAAAACAAGCCTCAATTCTTAACAGACAAGAAGAAGAGACAAAAAGACAAAAAAAAGGAAAGATGAGGCAAAGAGGAATGTACTCAAAAATGACATCAATTTCATTCAGGAGATTCAAGATTGTAGATGTTGCGTCACATCATTGACATAATTCTATAGGAAAATCTTCAACTTAGTTGTGGATGGCAGAGTCAAAACAGAAAAGAGCAGCCAGAAAAGTAAACAATAACCATCACTGACATGAAAAGGAGCAATGCTACCTCAAATTAGCCCTAATAATACCTCTCCATGAGCAAAAGTAGCCTATCAAGACTAGGGAAATCATGTGTTGGTGCCCAATAACTCATGTAACAGTTAAAAAGCAACAATATAGTTACGACATTTACAGAATCCCAACTTATCCAAGTGTCTGATATATTGCAGTGGCCGCATGTCATGTGTGTTGGTCGTGGACAGCAATCCTAGAGGATCGTAATCCACGTGTGTCTACCTTACTTAGGATATCAACCAATGACAATCCCCTATTTAAACACACCTTTAGGATATCCACCAATGACAGTCCTCTATTCAAACCTGAACGAAGTCAGGTGACCCATTCATTTGTCAGCACAGACAGCAGCAATGACGGTGGAGCTGTAGATCAGTTAAACGACACAAGGAAAGCAAGAAACATCCAAACTGCGGGGAGAAACTGAAAATATAGGATTATATGGGCCCTAAAGGGGCCGAGATTGTGTATTATTCGGAACTAAGCGACTTCAGCTCACTACAAACCGGCCAAAAAGCATCGGCAAAAAACTGTTCGTGATCAGATCAATAACTCGGCAGAAAAAATGAGCTGTAGGTATATCATCCTCTCCCTAGTTGATGTTTTCCGTAACATTGCCCGCTTATTATTACAGGAAGCTTATAGTATTAGGGATGCAAAGGACACGCACACACGGCTTGTGTAATACAGGGCTATCAAGATATGTACCGGGTAGTTTAGGAGATATTATCAGAGGTATTTAGTGCAAGAGAAGTGCAGAAGAGCAGTGAGGGAGAGTTTCCTGTTTTGGAAAAATGTTCCTAAAGTTGGTAGTATTAAGCATGGAGTGTTTCGAAAAACGCATATCGTAAAATTCGCAAGAATGCAATGAAATAAGTGAAAATTTCAACAAATTAAGAAAACTTAAGTTCCCAAAAATAAGCATCAACAATTCACCACAGTCCCAGCGGATGACAGTAACTTTTTTCATAAATTCTAGAATGAACTTATGCAATCGTTTCGTCTTCTTTTGCGGACACAGTCCCCCGGAAAGGACCCGGTGCGGGTAGTGCTTTGCGGGTCGTTTCGGATAAGAATCCTTTAAATCATTCACGGAAGACGAAAAATGGGACAATCGGTTCAATATCAATGCCAGCTTGCTGCGAAAATCACTGCGAGGATTTTGACTCAAATTCGATTCCATTCTGTCCGAAGATTTGCATGATTACGAAAAAATTCGGCTACGAGATAAGTAAAGAAAAAAACTGAAACGTACGACAAATAAACTCCCCGCGGATAAGTGCGAGCGAATACCATCTCCAGGAAATCAACTTGTAAAACTGAAACATAGTTTTACCGAGACAAATCGATGGACCAATCACTGCTGAGAAATACGGTCACGTGACAATTAACAGCCAATCAGAGCCCAGGGACCCAATCACGTGGTGTCGACTCGGCCAGTGGGATGGCGTGAAATTATGATCATTAATTAAAAATATATGTCCTAACTCCGAAGCAAGTTCATTAAACGCTAAAAATGAGACATCTCTACGACGATAAATCGAATGCGATTACTTACGGTTTGAAGAGCAAAACCACGCGAGCGCAAAACAAGGCGAAAAAGTAGAGTCAAGATCGAAAATGCGATCACTCTGGTGTATTCAAATTGCTTTAAAAAGGGAAACCAACTAGTGTAGCAGTGCGTACTAGGGCGGAAAAATGCGCTACAGAGAAAAAATCATAGGAGAAACCAAATATTATTTAAACGATGATTATGAAATTAATAACGGGGAAAAAGGTGTAATTATAGATCAGGGAATGCAAATCATATACTGCTTGTTAAATACAGGAGGGGATATCATGAAAAGAATTGTTAATTGTCCTCCGGAGAAGAAAGAATAGTTTTGCCGGAAACCACTTGTCAAACGAGGCAGGAAGCACGACTGACAGTGTCTCGGTTCTTGACTAAATACAATAAGTTGCAGGAACAATGGCAGGGCACAATAGTGACGTCATTTTCATTGTTAGGCATGGTCGGTTGAACACGAACTGATTGTTTTTTATGGCGCGAGGCGGTTACAACACGGGTGATTGGTTGCTCCCAGACGTAAACTGCTCATCAGAATATAACACACAGACAAAATGAGGGCTATCGCAAGCTGGGTGGTTGACGGGATGCAAATGAGACACATTGGCAGATGAGTTCTTGGCAGGTTTTTAGACAATATGAGAGAGAGAATATGTTGCTATTATTATTATGATAGGTGTTCCACCACAGTGGAACGCGTTTAGATAGACCCCTGCTTGACAGATACACACGTGCTCTTCTCGAGGGGTGACCGCAAAAATGTGCTCAATAGGGGGACGTTGTTTTGATAAAACATCGAGGAAATAACATGCGTGGTATATTATTGCAGGTTTTTGGAGGGACTGACTGAAACTTTGGTGGATTGGCATGGACAAAAGAACAACTTCACAAGGATTACAAGATATCAAGGACACTTTAATTTGACACGGTGTGAGCATGGAGTTTGAAAAGCCACACAAATATTAACAAAAACGAACAAACACCAGTACAACCTTTCCAGAAAAGAGAGCCCCCAATTAAACTGCAACACGTCCTACAATCCCAACTGTCGATAAGAGAAATCACAGGACAAGTGTTAAAGGGTCCCAATTGATTAGGAAGGCACATGGTTCACACTGTCACCAGAGAATTTGACACAGACACAGGGTCTATAACCGTGGGATAATGATAAATGCGGCGGCATAAGGACTGAGAGGGAGGGGTGAAATTGAGGACTGAGAGTGGGAAGGATGAAATGAGGTTCGAAACGGAAGGGTGAAATGAGGAGTGAGAGGGAAAAGTAAAATGATACGTGAAAGGTAAGGGTGAAATGCATGCATGAACTCTATTATAGGCTATGACAACACGGCAATTCCAGCTTATAGATGGAGATTGGAGGGTGTTAACAGTGAATCGAAGGACTAAAGGGAAAGCTAAAGGGGTTAAGGACCAGAGGACCAAGAGGAGAACAATGGATAATAGAGGCAAGAGCGTAATGAAGAAAAGAAACCAGCAGAAGAAACAAAATGAGACCGGATTCGACTTTCGAGAAGGATGGGTGAAATGAGGACCGAATTCCGGTGAAAGGGGTGATAAGAGGAGTCTTTTGGATACAATGCGGCTTGAGTGGATACAATGTGGACAGAGGAGCCGGTCAATGAAGCACGCAGGGTAAGTAATAAAGCAGCCGCAATCCGTATGAATAGAAGCAGCAGTAATTCGGAGTGAATAGACCACTAATTCTGAGGAGTGAATAGGAGTTGTAGACTAACTGAGCGAGTGGACTGAGGACTAAATCTCTCAGAGTTCCCACCGTGGCCTCTCTGCCGACCCCCTCCCTCCGCTCAAGGAGCCGACACTTCCCCGGACCCACCGGCAGCGCAGTGGCGTCTGATGCCAAAAACACGGGACTTTATCCGAGTAGAAATTCTAACGCATCGAGTTAATATTAATCTTCCAACTAGGGAAAGTAAGTGGCTAGTCACGCCACGTGATCTGCCCCTCGTCCTCTGATTGGTCTGCTGGGATTGAACGGGCCATGTGATTGGGTAAGGAAATGTTGAGGTCTAATCGGACGGATCGCATGATTACTGAGACTAAAATTTCAATTAATTTGGCTTGTTTGTTACCTGGTGAATGGCACGTGAGTGTCGTTATGACGACCGCTCAGTAACTACAAGTAAAACCCTACCAGTAGAAGGTCCCCCGCTCATTGGTAATGCGGGGCCACGTGACCATGGCAACGCGCTCCCATTGGCGGAGCTTTAGTCACGTGACCCGATTTCAGCTAATTACAACGCACGGGACTACCACGCCACGCGGCACGTGTAACGCGAGCAGAGTTAGCTTCCAATGAAAGTAAAAGAGAGTCGAAGAGTAAAAACCGAACTGCTGTATTTAGCATGTCCCGTGACCCACCAATAAAAACCAGATCAAAGCACTAATTCTGGATAATTAAGAAAAAATGAGGGAATTAGGGAGGGTAATATCTAATATTCTAATAAGATAATAAGGACTGGTTGTTGAGAGAAGAGCCCGTATGTTTGCAACGTCTCACGTGGTGTAAACAAATGAAATACGGTGCGAACATCTACTCTCTGACTGACACACTCTCACTCAATATAAATCTCAGGGAGCTGTCAATCACGGAGGAGTGGGTTTTAATCTCGAGTAGCACCGTGTTCGCAGCGCACCCTGTCAAACCTTGACAAAGTAAACAAGATAAACGTAGTGTGGTGATATAACGTGAAGGGGGCTTTCTCAGTCACGTGATATTGTATGACGCGAGACCATAGAGCAAGCAGTTTTCTGATGCTTCCTGCCAACCATCATCCGTCGCAAAGTTATTTTCAGGATTGTCTTCGTCATATCTGGAGCTAGGCAAAAAAGGGAAATGATCTCATGGGTCAGGAATTGAGTGAGTAATCATACTTAATTATATACTATAGTATCCAGTATACGCGCGACACAATTAACAATTTATTATCCGTTTTTTGGGTGCCAGAGGGAGTGAAGACAGAGGTTGTCCCAGCCGCTGAAACACCAGCCCCTAATAACCTTGCTTTGATCTACAAAAACCCACTGAAAAATACCTCACAGAATTGTACCATTATGTCATTGTAATTCGTAATGGGATTTGTGAGCCCTATTTTTATTGAAAGACAAGGAATTACCAAGTCTTAATAATCTGAATTACAGGGTCAATTGGAGGAATGTCGCTTAAAGCAGAACTCAGTGTGGACTGGTGCTAATCGGTAATTAAAGGAACACCCCTAATAATCATAAAATAATTGGTAAAAGTAACAATAATGATCAGGAATAAAAATACCAAAAGACAGTGCTATTATGTCATGGTTAAAGCACTGGAGCCCTGACCCACCAGATAAGACTTACTCCCCAGAGAACATTTTCTCAGTCTCTGCTCATTTATCATTCGGAGCATGGCATTCCCAGCACATTAATAAAACTGCCTCATCATCATGTGTACATGGAGAAACAGGGCTGCTTTTCCGTCATCAATTCCGGGCTGTAAACCCTGACAATAACCTCACTCCCACCCGGTCATTACTCGTGCCCAGGATACGCTGCTGCGAGTTTCACAGAGTCTCAACAATGGGTTTGGTTATTCTGCTGCGCGCCGGTAATTGCACTAAATCCACTTCGGGGTCGCGAGCGGAGCGTGTGTGGCACGCGATGACGTCATTGTGAGGGATTAAGGTGGGGCGCTACTGACGATGGAGCGTCTGTGGGGAGCTGGTGGTGCTGTGTTAGGTCATGTAAAGCAGGAGGTTACAGGAACAAAGCGGGCATTAGAGATGCCCAATGATTTAAGTGGTAAAGAGAGAGGAACTCTGTGGGCATATGTAAAGAACATAATAAATATTTACAAAGGAGATGTATATTGACCTGAGGAGGAAGAAATCAGGAAAAAGTGAAGAGCAGTTCGAATATAAATACAAAATGTTAACCGTGTACCAGGCTAGAAGCAAGACAAAAACCATTCACTTTCTTCTAAAATCAAAGCCTGCAAGCAAGACAAAAACAATCAGATTTTCTCTGTTCAAAGCCAGAGCTTTAGGAATAGGACAATCCATTCATTCTCTTCAACGATCAAAGGCTGCCTGCAAGAGAAAACATCTAGAAAGAATTCTTCTGGGTTCTAAAATACATGGTTAAAGGCAGAGCAGAAATAGGAAAACATTCACTTTAAACCTCAGTATTGACCACTACCGGCTGAAATCTTATCCTTATCACCACAAAAACCGGCTGAATATGACCCCTCCGGTAAGCAGCTAAATAAACAACACCCTGACGAATAGCCCTCAAAACTACCCTAATTAGTGTTAAAAGTTAGTCACCATTAATTAATTGATGGATTACCACCAACCACCACCAGCCCCATGTGACCAGTCACCAAAACGCATGGTACGAAAAGAAGTGACGTCATCTTCACGCTCAATAACGGCGAATTAGTGACACTACACCGTGTTCACCCTGTGGTGAGTGCTTGGCACTGGGAGGTCGCGATACCACCTCCCACACCCTGCAAAATACTGTATAATGTTCCAGTCAACCTCCTCTGGAATGTCCTCAAAAGTAGGCAGTCTAACGTCCACAACACACCACTTTAAACCCTGATAATGATGTCACACCCCTCACCTAGTGTGGGTCCTGGATAGTTGGTTTCTGATATATATTATATACAGGGATCATTCCTTCTGATTCGCCAGATTACTTCACCATTATCCTGCTCGGTCATTGTTCTCCGGACTGAAAACATTATCCCTCATGTTTTATCGGGAAGCTTGGAGCTTGTCTCACCTGATTGGTCGGGAGACAGGTCACGTGACAGATCCGAGGGCTGCGATTGGTGGAGCAAGTCACGGGGGCTGGGTAAGATTGGAGTGTCCGATAGCAGCTTGCATTAACCAAAAATGCGAGGAACTTGACGGAATCGACCCTCACAATTCCGTGATCACGTCTCCATGAGACATTGATAGAAGAGACATGCTCGTGAGACACCTACAAGATCCCAATCTTACAAAAGTCCCTTCCCACTATAATCACGTGACATTCGTCTCAAAAACGAGAGTGAAGCCTGCTTCGAAAGACATGTCCTTCACAGAAGGTCCCCACTACAGTCGAGACCGGGGAAGAGACATGGCAAACCACAATACCCGGATATGCACAGCCCCATTGGTAAGGGACCGGAAACACGCACTTTCATTGGCTAAGAGCAGGAAAAACGCAGCCCCATTGGTTAAGAGCCGGAAAAACGCAGCCCCATTGGTTAAAGGCCCCACAAGCTCTAGGTCGAAATTTCAAATTATGTCACAAAATTACTGTATACATGTACTGAGTCGATCTAGCGTAGAAGAACAGTACATAAATAATCCAATTAGCGACAGGGCGTAATCTAATACACGCGCGATTGGAGAGGGCCAGCATGTAGGTACCGGCAAGAATAACAAACGTATCTTACATATCTACTGTGTTTAGCTGTTCGTTTCTCTTGTTTTGTTCCATCTTATACATTCAATACAAGCAACCGTGGATTAAATATTCGCATATTGCTTTTGTAATGTTTTTGAAGTCAATCTCATTGTCTTAGTCAAGTATAATTATGTCATAGTAAACTGTAATAAATAGGGTCATAAATGAGAATTCATAACAGTATCATTCAATATCCCGATTTGTTGAGTTCTAGAGTTCTAGATTAGACATCTGA
Source organism: Beroe forskalii (assembly GCA_011033025.1). Classification (NCBI taxonomy): domain Eukaryota; kingdom Metazoa; phylum Ctenophora; class Nuda; order Beroida; family Beroidae; genus Beroe; species Beroe forskalii. The sequence goes on from WFMF01000044.1 coordinate 474,271, forward strand.
AGTTACTCACCATAATTTGGTATTCAAATTCTAAATTACCTATTCGTTGATTTAATACTAATAGACTTAACATGGTTTTGAACTTAAAATTATTATGAATTTAATCGTCATAAACCACATGCGATCACTGCCCACATGGATGCTGAATCATGCTCTTCTTCGGAGCCTCCGAAGAGGAAGCAAAAGTCTGGTGGTTTGTTTTGTTCTTATGCATCATGCTCAAACGGATTCACAAACTGTCTCAAAAGCATCATTTTGCGAATGTGACAAATGTTTCGACAGTAAAGTTCAGGAAGCTGTATGTTGTAGGAAATGTGATGAACTCTCTGACCTTATATCTGAGCTAAACAATTGCGTAACAGAAAAGCAGAAACGAATATTTTTGACGGTTTGGTGTCACAAGGACTAGAGTACACCCGTTTCATTCACGGTTCATCAATCAAGGATTCTAAGGGATGACTATCTTTCTAAGCCCTTGAATAACGGACTAAGACGTCATTTACTTTATCGTAACTTCGTGATCATGGCCAACAAAGGACATCCATTAGGCAAAAACACCCGCAAGAAGATGGTTCCTATGATGGTTATCATGATGTACGGGTGATAGAATAACTACATGAGGATATGTCATATGTGTCCTAATTACTATAACTCTATAATGGATGTTTCAGGCATGTTATATTCATAGAAACATATTGGTAATTTGAACTAATTAGTTCCATCACCTGCCCAAACATTCTATATTGTGCTAATTACATAATAAGTTCATATAAAAAATCCATTGTACTATTGTATAACACGTATCACATTACACTATAGCGCAACATGCTGGCCCTCTCGGATTACAAGCAACTACGCCCTAATATCTCGTAATCCAATTAACTCTAGAGGGTGGGACAAAGCGCATTCTCTACATCAAGCTAATATCTATCCATTAAGATAAAGTTGTTTCTAGAGCTTGTGGGCCCTTTAAAGGCCCCACAAGCTCTAGGTCGAAATTTCAAATTATGTCACAAAATTACTGTATACATGTACTGAGTCGATCTAGCGTAGAAGAACAGTACATAAATAATCCAATTAGCGACAGGGCGTAATCTAATACACGCGCGATTGGAGAGGGCCAGCATGTAGGTACCGGCAAGAATAACAAACGTATCTTACATATCTACTGTGTTTAGCTGTTCGTTTCTCTTGTTTTGTTCCATCTTATACATTCAATACAAGCAACCGTGGATTAAATATTCGCATATTGCTTTTGTAATGTTTTGAAGTCAATCTCATTGTCTTAGTCAAGTATAATTATGTCATAGTAAACTGTAATAAATAGGGTCATAAATGAGAATTCATAACAGTATCATTCAATATCCCGATTTGTTGAGTTCTAGAGTTCTAGATTAGACATCTGAAGTTACTCACCATAATTTGGTATTCAAATTCTAAATTACCTATTCGTTGATTTAATACTAATAGACTTAACATGGTTTTGAACTTAAAATTATTATGAATTTAATCGTCATAAACCACATGCGATCACTGCCCACATGGATGCTGAATCATGCTCTTCTTCGGAGCCTCCGAAGAGGAAGCAAAAGTCTGGTGGTTTGTTTTGTTCTTATGCATCATGCTCAAACGGATTCACAAACTGTCTCAAAAGCATCATTTTGCGAATGTGACAAATGTTTCGACAGTAAAGTTCAGGAAGCTGTATGTTGTAGGAAATGTGATGAACTCTCTGACCTTATATCTGAGCTAAACAATTGCGTAACAGAAAAGCAGAAACGAATATTTTTTGACGGTTTGGTGTCACAAGGACTAGAGTACAATCTGTTTCATTCACGGTTCATCAATCAAGGATTCTAAGGGATGACTATCTTTCTAAGCCCTTGAATAACGGACTAAGACGTCATTTACTTTATCGTAACTTCGTGATCATGGCCAACAAAGGACATCCATTAGGCAAAAACACCCGCAAGAAGATGGTTCCTATGATGGTTATCATGATGTACGGGTGATAGAATAACTACATGAGGGATATGTCATATGTGTCCTAATTACTATAACTCTATAATGGATGTTTCAGGCATGTTATATTCATAGAAACATATTGGTAATTTGAACTAATTAGTTCCATCACCTGCCCAAACATTCTATATTGTGCTAATTACATAATAAGTTCATATAAAAATCCATTGTACTATTGTATAACACGTATCACACATTACACTATAGCGCAACATGCTGGCCCTCTCGGATTACAAGCAACTACGCGCCCTAATATCTCGTAATCCAATTAACTCTAGAGGGTGGGACAAAGCGCATTCTCTACATCAAGCTAATATCTATCCATTAAGATAAAGTTGTTTCTAGAGCTTGTGGGCCCTTTAAGAGCCAGAAAAACGCAGCCCCATTGGTGGAAAGAAAGTTCTCAGCCAGTGTCTGAACAAGCCCCAAGTTGAACCAGGCTATAACCAATACTGTATAGGATGATGCCGTGACGTCACTTGAAAAATGTGATGTCACCATTGCTTCACCCGATCACGATGCAAAGCGTCAAAACAAACACAATAATAACATCTTTTTTCTCATACATGACATCATGGAGATTTCGGAGAAAGTTTGGTCAGAATTAGCAGTTTTACGACTAGGCGGCCATGGCATCATCGTCATCAGGGTAATTGGTAAGCTTAAAATAGCGGTCAGAAAATGACGGAATCAAACTCAAAATAGAAATTATGAGAAGCCAGTGGTTTTATCTGTAATCGATGAGGAAAACTTCGTGCTCAAGAAAAAATATAATGAGCGTTCGGTAGATTTAACGTCAAAAAGGAAAGTTCCGATATGTAACTTTTTAACAGGTTTGGACGATCAATGGCTCATATCTTTCTCTCACCTCTTTTCTCCTGACCAGATCTTTTATAGCCACTTATCATGTGTGTTTAAGTCGTAGATAATTAGAAAGATCAACCATCTAAAAAGCATGAGAAAAATCTCTAAAACAATTACGACGATTTTTAAACGGAATACTGTACACAATCTCACACTGATATAGACGACCAGTTTTTTAAGCTGCTGTCCACACAAAGCTATCATCTTTTTCAAAACTCGAAATATAAGATATAGAAAAGTTAATTTTTAAGAGCGAGATATGATTCATACTTATGAATGGGAGCTTTCGACCGAATCACCAATGTGCAATATAATAGCTAAAGTAATAAGTATATTCTTTATGTAGTTAGATATATATTACAAATTAGTTTAAATGTGACAATTTAAATGCCCTCAGCTCAAAAAGAATAGATTGTTACTTAAAAGTATATGATGTCCGACGCATTGAAAACGCTATAAAACATATACTTATTAGAACTAATAAAGGTGACATGCATGCAAATATATAGACTATCGTAAAACCATCTATATTGGTTAGAATCTCAATACTTTTATGGTGTACGTGCCGAAATCAAATGGAACACAAGAAAAATGACTTTTTGATCAAAAATTTCCGTTTCAGTGATCTAATATTACCATGACTTTCCAGTTAAAAATAATTCTTATCAAACTCGGTGATAAATTACTTCATTTAATTTCTGAAAATAATTTATCCTAATCATATGTGTCTAGGTTTTTTCTGAAATTTTAATTTCAACAAATTTCCGTCTTATTTCCACGTTTGGTGAGTAATGAAGCTTCGTCTCTGGCGAAGCCACAAGAATTCGCTTCGAACGGGCGGGGCCGATTCAGCTGAATTGCTCCCAATAATCCAAAGATATTAAAATATCCGAGCGAGGCAAGTATTATAAGCGTGAAATTCTCTATACTTTCCATGATCAGTCATACAAGATTCCAAGGCACAATTACCCCTGAGAAATGACGTCATAATCATAGATTGTAATGACAAATCGATGACGTTGGAACGTCTAGGAGTTTCCTGAACGGGAAAGCAATTTGTGCTGATCCCACCCTTAAGCTGGTTTAGAATTCCCGTCAAGAAATCCAGGCAGGGCTTGGGTTTATTTCCACAACCCGGTATTATCAGTCCTGTTAGACATGTTTTCCATTGTCCGAAATGTGGCTAATTATGTGAGAATTTTTCAGTGGGAAACTCAACGATAGTTGCAGAAAACGTGGGATTTCATGAAATGATGACAATGAAATAATCAACAGAATAACGGACTGTACAAATTTTGTGTGATATCAATGAATGTGTTTTCACGCGTGAAAATATCAGAGTCGAGTTGATAATTTTAATTATAAGTGAAAAAAGATTTAAAATCGCCGTATCCGAATAAAGTGTATAAACGTCACAGGAGTAGGATCGTGCAGAATGAAAACCAATCGAGAAGTATGATGCCAAAGCAAAACTATAAAGCTTTATAGTGAAGCAATATCAGCTATTAAATAACTTGAATTAAATGAATTAAGCTATTCCTAATTGCTTAATTAGCTTAATGAACAAGGAGTTACGGCGGACTAAATTACGCAGTTGAAAATGAGAATTTTAACATTTAATTGTGGATTATTTTTCAATATTTTTCGAAATTTCATTAAAAAACCAATAATGATAAGGAAAAATAAGATAGCATAGCAAATTTAAAAATTCATTAAAACAGATAAATTAAATAAACACAAAATTAATTACGTTATTTATATGATTTCACTCCTAGACAAGGACACATAAAAGCATTTAAAAATCTACAGACAAAAGACATTAATTAATTCTGGAACTAAACCGTTGAATTTGAGAGGTTAAATTTCAAAATTTTTATAGAGCAAACCATTGAAATGCCACTGTCTCCTAATACTTGATACCCAAAAATGAAAGCAACGCATTCGTTATTTCTATCTTTAGGCGGAATTTGAATTTTGAACTAAATTTAAAATTCAAATCGAAGTAAATGAATAACTAAAATCCACGAAAGCAGCTAATTTATTTGAAATTTAATAAAAGTTGCTTCATGAGCGGCAAGGATCTGGTGAAGGTTCCACTGACATGCCGTGGCAGGAGACGTGAAATCCAGGAACGGCCGCATTTAAAGCAGTACGTTAAAAGGAGAAAATCACCCCAACAACGATTGCATATATTAAAATAAAATATATATATTTATCGTGGCTAAAATGCACTAAAAAACAAGGATCTCAGGAGCAGCCCAGGTAGCCCAAACAACACAGAGGAGCTATATACTCATTAACACGAGCACATACCTACTACGCGAGCCACTAAATAAACTTAATTTTAGGCGAATTTTTACAATCACCTGTATTGGATCGTGCGTGGCTCGCATGCCTGCGAATGGTTAAAATAGGGTGAGCATACCACGTGATGCCCATATAAGGGCATGTCTGGCAGCCCATATAAGGGCGTGTTTTGTAAAGGTCTCCGTGAGGAGGTGTGGGAAACCCTTGAGAAAAGGGAGGTTGGTATGACAACAGGAGATATCTCACTCTTAAACCCGACTAAGTATGTAGTTTACTCTCCTCCGCTCTTAATCACCTTTTTATTTATATCCTAATTACGAATAACTATAGTGATTACATTAAACAGTGCCCGGCAACGGGGAAAACTAATGAAAACCAAGATACGAGCTGGCGAGCTGGTCTCTGATAGGTGCTCGTGTCTTGGGAGGTGCTCTTTTAGAGTGTTTTAGTGTGAGAAAACCCGGGCTATTTGTACAGGGTGGTTTATACCTAAAGATCATACACTCTCAAGTCACATGTCAGAGTCTGAAAATGCAGGCATTATATTAATAATCGCTGTCAGATCATTCCTCATCAACCCCTCTCTCTCTCAGGGCAGCTGGAGAAACTTAAAATAATATATATTATATAGGGGATTAGCCCCCTCCAACAACTATACTGAACTCCTCATATCACCATGCTCAGTAATTTACACAGAATTAAATACTAATTTGATGTTTTTATTTCGTGGTTAAGGACAACGTAGCATATATAGCTATATTTTTGATCGGTTTTAAGTGATAATTCATTTATAATACTGGTCGTGTGGCATGGGACAACCCTTGTATAATGATCCACGGTTCAAATTATCCAAAAATACGGCTAAATATAATGGGGGAGCCTGCGATATATACCTAATATTCTAGAGGGCATTTAAACACGTATAAATATATATAAAGGCCTCTAGTATAGTGCGCAGAGCGTCCGTCAATGCCCCAAATTAAACGGTGGATTAGCCGTGTGAGGCCGACAAAACAACTCATCATTGGCACTCCCTGTCACGTGATAGTGTTATGCGGGGTGAAATAATATTAGGTGTTCCCGTGATACAAAAACTATGAAATGATAGTAGGTGTTCCCATGATTGAAAAAGAAAAAAAACAAAACTATAAAATAACCATTCTTTGCGATGCGAAGATATTTCTTATCTGATGAAAATTACCGAAAATTGGGAGTTCGAGAGAAAAATAACCAATAGAACCGGCGCGTGTTGATAACATAGTTGTGAAAATAGTAGACATAGGAGTGCGAAGAAGATAAAAATAAGAGTGAGAAAAAGATAAAAATCGGAGTGAGAAAAAGATAAAAATCTGATAAAACGGAAGTGAGTAGCTACGGAAAAGTGGGCCACCAATCGCAAGACGGAACAGGTCAAAAGAAACGGTTCTGAAAAGCGGTCACATGTGCTACCCGTGACAATTCTACGGGATCTCTCTCGCTCTCTGCACCACAACAGTAAATGTTATCACCACCCCTGACTCGTGCTCACACACTCTCCCTTCGAACGTTTTCCCGCGTCCCACATCACACATACAAACATACACACTCTCACCCGCTCCGGAAACACTAAAACACACGGAAAATTGAGGTTGGAATGTCAACAAAACACCATGTTGACACATGATAATGACGTCATTCTCCAGGACTATTGACTCGGGGGGCAGGGAAGGATATATATATTGACGGGGTGTTGAGGAGGGAAGTCGGCAAAGTGCTCCACGATCATCACAAAAACACGGCAGGGTGTCGAGTGTGCCGGGGGCAGCGGCGATGAAAAGTGTCCGGTATGTTAAAAGATAGATATATCCCTCTCTCCCCTCACACTCATATAATAAGTGTGGAGATAGTGAAGCATGTTGTTGGGGGCCACACAACACACTCGCGCGCTGAGGGGAGATAATAACAGCGGGGGGAGAGAGAGTGAGACTGTGAATATATAGCTCAGATCAAGTGTCACGTGACATACAACCTCCCCGCACTCTCTCTCCTCTGAGATCTAGTACTGGTAGAAGTAGCTGCTCCTGCTCTCACATATATTCCTACGGTTTTAACGCTTTTTCGTTGCAAATTTTGACAGGATTTATAATGAAGATAATCAAATTGTCAGGGAGCGAGAGCTAAATACGAGGGGGAGCAACACACTCAACACAAAGAGTGTGTCGGAAGGGGGAACACTCCAATGACAGGAAATTAATTATAAATTGAAGGTGTTTCAAAGGACATGATCTCGCGATCATATATATTAGGTAAATATATTGTACAAAGAGTTGGGTTATTGGTACCCCACTTTGATATATTCTACGAGCAAACTCTCGATAGAACACTTCCTACGGATCTGACTCCGACAATCAACAGAAATTCGAACATTAAATGAAGCGCACGCACCATTTGACGACCGCACACACCGTATAAGCACCAGCTCAAATAATCAAGTAGCTCTTTTGTTTGGAGGGGGGAGAGAGCGAGGGATATATGAAAACGGTGCAAAACGGAGTGATGACAAGAGATGCACACAGTTACCCATCACCACGTGCTCTAGCATATATTACTATCTACCCCAGATTACGTTTTAACTGATAAGAGGGCGCGCGCGCCGGGACGCGTCACAAATGATAAGTTTTAAAAAGGAGCAGGATGCATATATTACCAGATGTGTGTCTGGACTTGCTGGAGATATGAATCATGAAAATGAGGGAGGACCAAATCATAGGCGGTTGAGAGGGATGTCAATGTCACAGTTTAGTACGGGGTATTGATGATGCCGAACAGCCAAATCTTAAACCACGGATGGGATTTTGGTGAATGCCGGACCGTATTAAACTTTTAAAAGGGGACATAAAATCATGGGAGCTGTTAATCTGTACGGCAAGTTGTCGCGTGGGAAGACAGTAAAATCATATATTCGTTATTAACCACTCTCGGTCTTTTGGATTATTTAACAAACCCTCTGACAGTTTAAGTGGTGTTTCAGCAGTACCACCACCAAGTGGGATATAAAACTCATTGTTAATATTGTTAACAAGGTCACCTTGTGATTGGCAATCTTTTAAACCTACACTTGAAGCTCTGTTTTACTCCATTAAATGGCGTTTTAACGCCCATAACTCCCTGTTCAAGCCAAGACAATGACATCACGCCGAACTGCCTCCAATTAGTCGGAAGACTATCAGGGAGCGCGTGCGTGTCTTCAAGTGATAATGGGAGTAGTAATAATTTAATAACATATTATTATGTTCCCTGTGATAGGATGTTATAATAGCCGTAAACAAGCGCTACTTATAAAACATCTGATATAGACGTGCTGTGTTGACGGCCTTCGCCACAGAGAGCGACATGAATGCATCGGTAAATTATATTCCCCTTCCTCCCGCTACCAGCAAATAGTGGACAGAGGGATGCCGTCAGAGTCAGGGTTTAGAATGGGGAAGCGATGGCGTGGTCCGCCTATACAGCGCAGTGATGCCAGTGGTAGAGTTGAAATGTAGCAATTTGTAATTTGAATTAGGAGTTGTGGTGCTCATGCGGCAATTCGCATTTTATACCCCGTGTTAATATATTTCGCGGGTTCGTTCTGTGGAAAGGAGCCTGCCAGGGGGAATTTCATAGAAATTAGGCGGCAAGTTCGCAATGACACTTCCATTTCGTGAAAGACAGTTGGTTAGAATTAAATATTTAGCTTGGCAAAATAAACAAAAAATCTCGACCTACGCAGCCACAAAGCATTAGAAAATAATTCCAGATACTCTTCAAAAAAAGAAATGATGAAGGCACTGCACAAATATTACATCTTTTTCTGTGAAAATTAGAAATGCGGGCGTACCATGTATTGCTCACGGAGGAATCCCTCGAAGTGGCTTTGTCCCTCTTTCAGATGGGTCAGTTATCAAAAACGTCACGGCAGTTTTGCTAACAGTTAACAAACCGCACCGCAACATCGCCACTTTTTAATAGGAAATGCAAATTGCTCCTCATTTTCTTTGTCCTTACAACAATGTTCCACGCAAATTCATCACGAGAATTGTAGTGGGATACGAAAATGAGATTTCTGATCATACTCAGGAGAAAACTCACCGAAATGGAGTTTTAATCGTCTTTCTGCCGCGGAATAAAAATAGCGGTAATCACGTCACCAGTTCACTATTATAAAGCATGATAATGACGTCACACCCCCATGTCCAGGGAATGCTTCTGACAACCACACGGCACATTGTGTTCCTTTGTACGGGAAATATGAAAGCTATCGCTGCGTTTGCGGGAAAAATGAGTTTCGTGCTCCGAACCATTGAATTTTATAATGCACTATTTTTCTGGATTTCGGACAAATGAGGACTGAGAAGTGATCAGCGGTATTTTGTGGTACGAAATAGTCAATTCAAATTAAGTTTGTAGCTATGCGAGGAGTATTGAGTAAGGCAATTATAGTTGTGACTATATAAGACCGCCGCACCCATCAAACTTTTACTGTTATAATTTTACTGTTCTATGAGAAATGCCTCAGGAAGCATATTGAGCGAAAAAAGACACCAAAAAAGGAATATATAGGTAGTGAATAAACGTGTCCGAGGGTCTCCTGAATGAAGTTAAATGTGAAATGAAATTTGGATGTTTTTAAATAAGAAATTCAAGATGTACTGAAAACACCAAAAAATATGGTAGAAGGTATCTAACCGCAAAAGAAAAGCTAACCAAAGACGCTTACACCCACAATGCTACTATGTGAAGAATAAGCAGGCAATTTAATAAATCATCGAGAACAAAACAAGAACAAATTGACTGATAAACAAATACAATGCTGCATGCTGGGCACGTACAGCAGGCTGCTCGATTTCATCGGATCACCGTTCTATAAACATGATAATTATTTCACTCCAGTTCGGCTACTGCAAGCCTGGACCTCCTACACGGGCATAATTTTTTGATGGTTTGAACAATGAAACAATGAAAAGATTAGCTGGAACGCCAAGAAGGCGGCGCGCTAAGCGAAGCGCCTGCTGTTTGGTAAATATATCGCAAAGATGAATTTTTACTGAATCAAGGGTTTGTGTATTGAGTTTGTACCTCCATGATAAAAATGCTTTCATTTTGAAAGCAACAAAAAAACAAAAAAGCGGTTATGACAGGTGTCAAGAGTGACATTAAAGAAATGTTACTAATAAAGAAAATGTTTTTATGGAGTGTTTATTAAATAAATGCGTGTCTATCAGTATCATGCCTGTCAAGAAAAGGGAGATAGAGCCAAAGACTTTTTCACAAAAAAATGATGGGTAGTGGCAGGGAATCTGGAATAGGATACGGAATTAGATTTGGTGCAAAGTTGGTGCAATTTTGTCCAATCCTTGTTCAATATCGATTGTTCATTGTCCAAGATCGATCAAACACACGATTTTCACTCTGAATCAGCTCACAATAAAAGGTGATGAACTGTCAAGTGCTAAAATCGATCATTACAAAGCGGTCAGCTGCAAATATGAAACTATTTTGAGTACTTAGTACTCACATCGAGAACAGGAAAATTGAGGCTCGAGGTTTTTGTGCAGAAACACTGGAAAATCTGAAATTTGTGTCAACTTCAAACATGTTCTGCAATAGCCGCCACCGCATGATAGAATACGTTGCTTTGAGTTGAAAAGTAAAAAGAGTCTCAAGATAGAAACTTCAAATCGAGCCAAGTTGAAAAGAGGAAACGTCCGTGATCTACATTGAACTACTTGGACTTTGAACTTTGCAAAACTACTATTCATCAACATCAGATTCGAAAGTTATGAATATTTATTTCTGAATAAGAAGTACCTACTCGAATTCAATTATTATCCCAAAAGTTGTCATACTGTGTCAAAAAAATCTACTGAACTACTTAAATTCCGTTTTGTGTCTGACATAAACAAAGCTGTTCTTACCACATGTTCCACTTATTATTAACAACACACCGTGACATAAAACAATTAAAAGCAATAAAATAACATTCATATGATACAAAACTTGGAGAAGAAGACAAGTGTCAGTCCAGTGTAAAAGAAAGAGGAGTGACAGTTCAGGTTGACAAGGGCTGAACGGTGCACCATATGTGCCATCATACCTCATATGTTATTATGTGCGGGTGCCTCAACAAATCTCACTTCCCTAATTTAATTGCCATGCCGTCTTTCTCTTGGCATTGTTTTGGTCGGGTTTCATGTTCTTCAAGTACAATAGAAATTACAGATAGAAAAAGTAGAATTAAATACCATGACTTTGATCTATTTTGTGCGTTTTCGTGCCACTTCTGAATCTTTATGAAGCCAAAGGACTCTGAATTGGGTCAGATTTGATGCGGTAATGGCTCTTGAACAGTTAAATGTGATTATCGACAAGTAGATAAGAAAACTTTGCTGTCAAGTTGTTCAGGATCCTGCTTGAGCTAATTCAAAAATTTGATCGAAAAAATGATCAAGTTTGTATAAAAGTTTCGAAGAGTATTCCATATTCGGCGATTCTCCTATTTTGACTCAAAGAGTCAAAGTAATCACTTGATATTTTATGCGGAAAAGTGTCAAAGGAACCACCCAGATTCAAAATTCAAATTTCATAATTCATTAAGGATCAACTTCTATTTCCAACATTATTCATACCATAGATTTATAGCGCATTCCCCGAATTTTAATCAAAAATCGATTATATATCGGGAATCAATTAAGTATGTTTTGCCTCTCTCTCGCAGTGCAATCCTTCAATTTGTCACTGACTTGAACACGGCAAGGAAGACGGAATCCCAGCTAAGGATGACACTTTTAATTAACTGCTGGAACAGCTGCTGTTTCCGCGTCATCAACTCACCATTCTAAGCTATGATAATGACGTCATTCTCAAGTGCCTTCAATCAGTGCTTCACTCACGTAAGGGAAAAGTGGGAAGTTGGTGTAACAGCCACGGAGCGTCCATTAAACTATTGACTTAAAAACGAAGTATTATAAATATATTAACTATATTGCCAGGGCACCGGTTTGCAGGGGAGCTGTCAAAAATTAATAATTCCCGGGAGTAAAATCTCAGGAGGTTGGTTTGGAGGAAGTACTGGAGTGAGTCAACTGACAAATGACAACAACTTGGGCATTTGTTACTGATGATCAACGATCCTTCGAAGGAATCTATTAATGCTCTAATGCAGAGAATGCTTATCAAAACATTTTCAATCAAATCCAGAACATCTCAACCGAAAATTTTGTTGTTTTCAATAGCATCGAATCCTAATACAAAGCAAGAAGCTGGGACATTCGAATTAGCCAAATTGGCAGTCTTAGGTTATCACAAAAGCAGAAAAAGAAAAAATAGTTCGAACCAGTTTCATGCTACGTTGGCTGATAGGCCTCACACACAGAGTGCCCATTACTCACTGGAGTGTGTCACTTTAAAAAAATGAAGAGATTGATTGAAGGTTACCACAGAGGGCTTCTAAACAAAATATAATGTAGAGTAAATATTGATTAAATCGACCCACAGCGCGCGCCGATCAAGGTGTCTAACAAGTGTGAGAGTGGCGGAAGAGAATGTTGGTTCTGAGTTGGCAGAAGAGAGACCTTTATGCGGTGCACTGAAGTATCCATACTTTCAGCTTTTCGGGCAAATCGGAAAAGTGAGCAACTCTCAAGTGAACGGTGGTTGACGAGCCTTATACCTCTTGTGAGGTGGTTTATACCAGATAACAACATATATCTGTGACAGGGCGTGTGCAGTAATTGGGGGACATGTTCAAAAACACGCTGAGGCGGAATATATTGCTCCCTCCAACCACAGTCTCAACTTTCAAGACCTGTCAAAAACAACGCAGGGCTGTCATATGGTCCGTTAGTAAACCATTAAAGGAGGCTTATTGCAGAAGAAACAAAGGTCAGAAACGAGATTATCTGTCGAAGATAAGAAGCAAAATCTTGCAAATTCCTGGAGCAACATCGAGATAAGAACAGCCTTCGAGATTACATTATATACATTCTCAAATATCTACGAAATTTAAGTATTATTATTATTATCGAAACACATAAATATATTGTACAGATAGAAAAACGTAGAATGACAAGGAAATATTTGCAGAGTAAGTTAAGTACAGGAAAAGTGGAGGGGAAGGTCTGGAGGGTTGGGCAGTAAACGGCGATGAGTGACGTAATTATCAAAGCTTAACGTAGCGTGTTGATGACGTTGAAAGGCCAAGTTTGGTGCGCAGAACGTAGGTATGAATATACTAGAATTGAACACACAAATACTAGTTAACGTTACATAAGTAAGAATTGTAAGAATGAACATGTGTTGTTGAGTTTACACGATATATATTGTATAATTTTGTTATTAATTTCATTACAAATTACTATCTTCAAGGTATGCTAAGTGTCATATTGTAGATAAGGACTTCTTATCAGTTAAGATAATAAGGGAGTCATAACATTGAGATGAAACGCACCAAGAAAAAATGTCCCGAATGTTTCGCAGAAGGATAAAAATCGCAATAGGATCAAGAATCGTCCGCAAAGCAAGAGAAAATGTAGAGGTGTCGCTTTTCTCACATTACAGCAAAATTAAAACAACATCGCCGTATTATCAGTGGTCAGAACGCTAGTCACGTGTCACAAACGAACCAATGGGACGACGCTACGTTTTCTCGTCGAGTGAAATTTCTTTGACAAAAGTACGAAAATCATCAAATATTCTAGATTTCTACGGCGAGGCCTAGAAAAACTACATCACCTCTCAAAATGAACACGTTCTTGTGATAGCTGTTTGAGAATCTCGGAGTAGTGAAAAGCGACGGAAGTACAGGGAAAGTAGAATATTGGATGTATAATCTATATGAGAATCTATATACGTGAAATTATACTTTATATAACTGCACTAGATGGGTGAGCGCAGAGCTCTTTTTCGCCTGAATTACAATGACACTGGCACAGACTGATTTAACAGCCCTGCCATTAGTTGGCATAAAAACTTAAAGCGGAGAGGAGAAGAAGAGGGGCATGTGAAAACTATTAAAACTCGGCGGCACGCCTTTACTTTTTTCCTGGCGTATGTCAAGACGCAAACCTGCGCAAACACATGTGATACAAACACACACAAACACAGACACAAACACACGGACAGTGGTCGGTAGGTTGTGTGAAGCTAGCCGCTACTTCTGACATAATAACAACTGTGCTGGTAGTGGGGAGGAGACCTAATAATCAGGAGAATGGTGGGGATGTTAGGGGATGGATGGGCAGTGATGAGAGTTGGGGGTAAAAAAGTTCGGAGAAAAGGGAGCGGGATTATTGTATGAGAAGGAATGGAAAAGTTAGGGGATGAAAAGGTTAGGGGATAGAGGGGCCTGGATTAATGGAAGAGGGTAGGGTGGTAGAGGGAAGGGAAAAGATATGGAATCAATGAATAAATCGGTGGATACTGCGGAGTAAAAACCATCCGTTCGTTATCGGAAAACTATTACATACATAATTGCACCGCAAAGTGGAATTATAAAATCCAGGTAAAATTCACGGGAAATATCCCTGCCGGAATAGGGTTGTTTGAGATCTATAAAGAAACAAGGTCGAGCCAGACGTCAGACGTTTTGTTATCACGGACATGGCATAAACAGCAGTAACTTCTCAACAATTGATATCATATAAGCTGAGATCCAGATAAATTTTATATAATAATCGACGAATCTATATATATTTTTGCCAAAGCATCAAGAAATTATATTGATCGAGCTACTGTCTTTAGTTTACAAATGTACGCATTTGGCGAACCTATGAACGATTATAAATCTCAATTATCTTAATAATTTCTCAGAAGAGGACTGGAGGTTGGACCGGTGCAAGAAAAACACCACCCAGATCCAATATATTGATTAGTTTTTATACTCACCTGCCGGCAAAACAGGAGGAATCTTAGAGAGAAATTAATTTATGTAATTTGTTCTGGGCAGGTACGTTGGTACTTGGTATGGACTTTGGATCGTGTCGGAAAACTCCAAAGTCTCCACTTATTTTTTGAATATTTCAACAAAATATCATGAGTACCGGTTGTTTTCTGAAAAGAACAGGCAAGCCGCAAGAAGATATCTTATGACAATAATAACTGACAAAGAAAGCAATTCAAAGCAGCCAAACAATGACACATGGTTATACCACTATCATCTAATAACCATTATTAACCCACCATCAAGTGAATGGCCATTAACACTTACCAAACAACCATTTCACATAATTCCTGTTCCACTTTGAAGAAAACAAAAAACACCCCCCGGTATCACGCTCATCATGTTCGCATGACAGCATAAAGAGGTCGGGGCTCATTAGGGCATTATATCTATATCAGGCACCTCCTATCCGATAATAGCTACTTTTTCTGCTCGTCTAATAGCCCCCACCAGTAACAAGTTTCAGGGGAGCAGCTCTGAGCACCCGGGTAGTTTAGCGGTACCTTCTCCTCAGCAAGATACATAATGACTATACTATATATATATGTAATGTAATAATATATATATTGGGTTCTGTCTCTTGGTTCTTGCTCCGCTTGACCCTGCTCAGGTAGGTGCCTCTAATGGGGGCTGCATATGCCACCTTCCCCCTCATTTACCCCGTAAAAACAAACGCACTAGGCAAGTATAACGATACATACTATGCGTTATATATTGTGCCCTCCTCTCGGCTGGTGACAACTGCCTTTTGTCACGCAAAAATATGTATGCTCTTTGCCTTTTTTAAGGATCGAATATAATTACGAAATATGTTAGGCGTAACCACGGGTGATATACAGTTCAAAAGGGCAGAGCAAGAGATCCTAGGTTACAGCAGCATTAATGAGCCATGCATTAAGGGACGATTTGCGGTTTATTGCCCTCCCAAACGTCTGCTTCTGAGGTTTTATCATGGCGTTTAAAGTGGTGTTTAAACGGTGAAACCAGACAAGAGCAAAAAGAAACAAACCACGCGTTTTTAGAGTTATGCCACAGTCTAAAATTGTAAGGCAATTCGGAGATTTTGTTACTTGGCCATCTTGGAGCAAGAAAATGACGTTAAATTTTCGAAAAGATGTTTTCTCAAACAGATAAATGATGGAGTGCGAATAAAAATCAAACAAGTCTAAAAAGAAAAGTAGGTAGAAGGGAATTGGAAATACTCCTGCGATGTAGCATTGCGAGCAAAGGCCTGGCAGCGAAAATTGAGACTCATCACGTACCGTTACACAAAAAACTTCGACGTGAATAAATAGGCGAACTTTAGAACTTTGGAATTAGCTAAATGGAATGAGATCAAGGAGCTACAGCATTGAATAAAGTTAAGGCTAGAATTTAGAATTTAGCAGAAAATTGCAGAAGTAAATTCTTAGACGAATAAGGAAGAAGTATATCGCTCGAAGCTCACTGATCAATCACAAGAATGAGAATTATATTTACAGTCATGTCACTTAAAAATCTTACATATAGGAACGTCAGACCAAACAGAAATATTAAAAAGAAACTACGGAAGGAAATGAAATGTTTGGAAACCCTTCAGAGAAAACCCCATATGGACGAAATGTTTAAAAGATGTCATGAAAAGTGAGCTAAAACAGATCAAGGCGAAATGGTAAGATATAATGGTGCCCTTGGAAAATTTTTTAGAAAAGATCTAAGAAAAATCACGGAAGGTTAAAAAAAACTAGAATGTCCATGCTGATACAAGGCAGGGCAGCTTGATACAATTTGACAAACTGGTTTTGAAGTGTATGACTGCCCTCCGTTGGGTTAGCTTTTGCTGAGCATGTTAAAGCATTATCCTAAAATGTTAATTGCGGGACATAATCTCAAAAAATTTAAAAATTGCCGAATTTTTGAATACTTTGAGTTCGGATTGTCTTCTTGCCATAATAATCCAAGGATTCATTTCGTAAAAGATGAAATGCCCTTACTAGTTCCGAAAGTTGATAAAGAATTTAGATTAAAACATCGCTCATCAAAAGATTGCAATGTTTTTCCGATAGTGTAAATCATGAAATAAATGATTGCTGCTACCGATGAAAGTCTAAGTAGCTAAAAACAATTTCCGATATAATACTTTCAAGTTCTATATGATTTACGAAGAAAACATAAAACTCACAGATAATAATATTTGTCATAATATATGAATATCAAATTGGAGAGCAAACACTTCAGCATATAAATTGCAATAAACAAAGAGCAAACAAGGAAAAAGAACAAGTTTTCCACAGGCACCGACTATAAATAAAACGACAGAGCTCGATTCTACAATTTGAAAATCTAAAAACAACGTTTTACAACCCATCCAAACTATATTTATATACTATCTGGTATTATTTTTATTATATATACCTACCTACTACTTCGGGACAAATAATAAAATTTGTAAATTTCGTTCACTCATAATTATCACTTTTGAGTCGAAAGGTGTATAATTGAGCGAAGGAGAGTTGGAATATTAAAACACGTTTCCATCACTGGGCAAATCCACGTGCAAAAACCTTCAATTGTTCTTCAGTCCACAAGTGATTGATAACTACTTTAATTTATGTTATGTGGCTAAGAGCTAGTATTACTATTATTATTATCAAATAAAACTTCAAGTTTATTTAGCTTTTAAATTGATATCTTAGGATTTCAAGACAGGGATTTTCTCGGTATTAATTGATAATAGAATGGTACCAGAAAAACGAATACGATATAGTTAAAACAAATTCCAGAACACTGGACCTCAAAACACTCAGAATGATATAACAGAAATAGAACTGGAAAACGCCATATTATGTCCACTCGAGTTGTCCGGACACAAGTGACTCAGTGGTGTTGGGCCCCAAGTTATCCGAAAATTTAAGTGATTTAGTCCCACTTTCGATCTCCCTGAATCCTATAGCCGTATTTTTGCAGGGATTACAGGGACAGGGAAGGGGAGGAAGAGAAAAATGAAATAACTTCGAGTGATATAAACTGTTGAATATTCCAGTTAATGCAACGCATTGAGCGGTAAAATCGGTAAAATCACAGAATGGTTGAAGGCAATTTAGGTTTTGCCGTGCAATAAATATGAGGAGTGGAAAGGAACTTTTTACTGTAAACCCGAGGTTAAACCGTTTTTAGTTAAAGGAGTTTTAGGTTACCTTTTAATAACTGACATTTTAAGCAGCTCCAATATAAACTGTCTATTCGTGCACTGTTATACTTTCCGGGGCAAAACCAAACATATAAACGATCTATATGGCATATATTACAAAGAGATTTATGGAGGAAGAAAGTGAGTTTTATATCAACAATGGGGAAATCAATGATTATCACAGGCATGATTCCGCTGCTTATCCAGTTAAATCCCCATTGAATATGTTTATTACAGTTGCATATAATAACAACTTGATGGGAAATGAACAACAAAACTACTGCAAGGTTAAATATATATGACATTCTCTCAAATATTCAAAAATATTACCCCCAGGATAAAGGGGCTTTTGAGTGACATCATAATCAGGATTTGAGATGGTTAGCTTATGACAAGGAAACGTCTCCTATTCATGCAAGAGATGAAATAACAGTTCATAAACCAACTTTTTGAGGAAGCAGAAACTTCAACACAAGGATTTAAAAAATGTTTCAAGGTCCTGTAAAGGCCAACCAGTGTTTAAATCGCTAATTGGTGATGCATGTGAATCAAAGCATTCTAGAATAAAAATGAAAAAAATGCAGGGAAAAATTTATTAGATTTTAATTTGTAGTATATGATTTTAAACAACTTTCAAATGTTTCAATGGTTTGAAAAATTAAACTACTGAAAAAAGTACGCTACAAAGTACAAACCAAGCTAGATTCGAAACATCAAGAGTTCTGCGTTAAGAAAACACTACGACAGTGAAGGCGACGTGTGAAATAATTCTGCTAAACATCGACTGATTTTTAAATTGGAATCACCCCTCGTCACGTGACAGTGCAAACAAGGTCACGTGGCCGATACCAACTTTAGCTCCAAACTTTCCCGCCACATGCAGGTTGCTGGGAAATATAGACACATATTGTGACATCGTAAGTTCGCTATATTGACACATGACAGTGATGTCAGTGCTAGAAGATGGCACCCACAGCGACAATATGGTCTCGCTCGGGGGTCAATTAGCCAGATTTTGTGGTATCAAGAATCTAATGACAAAACCTCAGTCGGGGCTTAACGAGATCGTTATTTATATGTGAAATATAGCGGAAGAAACGAAGTCACATGGTTTATTATTAGAATTTATAGTAACTGTGAAGTGAGACATTGACCATACAGGACAGGGCATTAAGACCTGACAATCTGTTGAGACAATAATACGGACTGGTTTGTGGTTTGAAATCAGTTAATGGCTTGTCAGACAATGATTAGACTGACCAGCAACTGATATTGATAAAGAAAGCTTTATTTCTCTCAATGATCCTTCTATCTCGTATATCTAATCGAAATAGCATAATAATTCAAACTGTTCCTTGCCATGTGCTACGATACAATTGTTCTACGACATGGAGAAAATACTTATAGTACAAAATAAAATAATAATAAATAATACAAAGTAGTCGGAATAAACAAAGAATTTTAGTGCTATCATCCCATTCTAGTAGGAAGACCGAATTGATAGGAAAGGTCTCCACTCGTCGCTCTCCGTAATTCTTAGGAAGAAATCGACAATAAGAAAAGAGTGTTTCAATTAGTAAAAATCCAAGGTTGTTGGTTGACAGGAATTGAATGGTTGCAAAGTGCAAAAACTGGCCAATCGGCAATTCGGAATCAAGATATAATCAAAATATAGAGCTCAATCTATGAATCAGCGATATATAGAAGTTTTTAGAGCTTTAATCCTGATATCTTTTATTTTTCATGTGAGCATGTAGGAGGCACTCTGCTTGAAGAGGTGGCGGTAAGCGCCGATCAGCACATGCTGCATATTTTGTAATTTGTACCCCAAAAGTGTGTGGGACAAGACACCTAAAAAGGAAAATCCTGAATCGTATATTGGCGATGATTCAGGCTGGTTACGTGAAGGAAAATTTGGTTTTTTTGAAAAGCAATTCAAGCAGCGACTCAAAAAGTAAAAAAGACACAAGTGCAGCACCACCTATTTACAAAATATATCTGAAACTTGTTTCAGATATATCACCAATCATATACATTGCTCAACGTGACGTAAGCATCACAGTTCAGAACGTTGAATTGATGACGTCACAGCACTATTACCGGAGACGTAGCCCTCGGATATAATGTGTTACGCGTGAGTTGGTTCGTTGAAAACTTTACAACTTGATTAGGTAGTGACAACTTATACCACCACCACTTACCACGGAAAAACAGGGGATTCGGAACGCAAAAACACCAATTACCGTAGCTTTTTATAAATGATATATAAATGATAATTTATTAATTCTATATACGCCCAGAAGTTAATGTTAATAAAGAAATATAATTGATACCTTTGTCCTTGGATAAATATCATCTTGATATCGTCTAGCCATCGTAGTGAAAACATCTTCAATAAAAACATCATTTGGCATCTCATAGCAACCACTTGTCATGTCTTGCACAGACAACAGACCACTGAGAATGACGTCATTATCATAACTTAACACAGTGAGTTGATGACGCATCCTACCGTCCGTCCTAACACGCTTCACGCACAGCGGAGCGTGACAGTTGTTAAAAAGGTGTGAGGTGCGTGCACCTTATTATCTTGTCAGTGGTGACAGGTGAACAGAGGTCGGGTGCTTTGTGAAGGAGTAGTAGGCGGGTAGGAGTGATGGCTTTATCAGGGTTTATAGCGGACAAGAGATGGCGGAATGTTGCTTTTCCTCAGGCAACGTGGTGGTCATGTGGTGCTTAGAGCTGCAAAAAATAGAGCTGTTTTTACTTTGAGTGGGACCAGTCAATTACATTTAATTGCGCGATGTAGTGAGTTGAGGGTTAGAAAAAGCAGGATCTACCAATCAGAAGGCTTGAAAAAGGTCACGTGTCTATGATCCAATCAGAAGGCTTGAGACAAGTCATGTGACAGCCCAGTGGTTTAAGAAGGGACTTGAGAAACGTCAGGAGCACCTGGGCTCGTTGAGGAAGTCGCTGCTTTTTGCCTGCTCAAACACTTCTAACCCTACTGAAAATTAGGCGGTGTGGCACCAAACGCACACCATTCTAAACCGTGGTAATGACTCTCAACCCTTGGTTACTCCAGGGCGACTTCAACAAACTTGAGTCCCGTGAAGAACCAGCTGGTCCTAGTAATAGGTGACTGTAACATTTCAGAAGGATCACGTCTGGGCTGGCAATTTAAAATATTTCATAAACTACTCCAGGAGTTTTATAAAACATTTACAAAGTGTGACGCTTCCTGTGCCTCATAAGCGAAAAAGAAATCACACATAAGGCTAGTTTTATATCTTAAAATTCCTTCATGATATATTCTTAAAGAAGTGCGGAGAATTGAAGGTACACCAATATGCGTGGAAATCCTGAAATCGTCTGCAGCTCCAGGGTTTATTTCCTGGTTCTTAGGGCATTACTCAAATTCATCGAATTATACTCCGAAGTTTCCTCGCCGGTTTGTAGTCTAATTTGAACAATCTTTTCCTTTAGTATATTATTTTATAGATTATCATTGACTGTTCAGCGATAATAATAATAAGAACATTTACAGCAGGTTACTTACTCACTGATAATAAAAATAATAATAGAATAATGCTGCGATTACCATTTTTAGCGTATTATCATCGAGTGCTATATAGTAAATCTCTTTTGTATTAAACTAAAGCTAATCATGAAGTTTAAGGCGGCAAATGAACTTCACTGAAGCACATGACACCACGCACGAGCATTTCACATGCTGACGTCATCGACGCACCACTCTAACCCCTGAAAATGACGTCACCCTGCCTTGCCTACTCGCCACATACGCCTCCTAAACTCCTTCCCTCTTTCCTCCTTACGGCGAGCCCACGTGAACAGCATTGATTTTCTGAGAGTTTGTCAAATGAAAATACATTTAACCACTATATTCAGCGTGACTAATTTTACTTGCTTCAGTGCTTCCCGAGGGGGGATGAAAATCCAACATATATAAAGCACTCTCCTACGTATATTATATATAGTACTACTACTAATATATATATAGACATAACAAAGAGAGTCCTACTGCCTTTTCCAAACTTTTGAGGACTAATGGGAGCCACTAACTGTTTACGATTTTTGGCTACTCTCCTCCTCCCTAAAACTATCCTCGGCAAATGAAACAGCCTGAAAAGAGCATTAACTGAGCAAGATGTTGTCTATGTATATATATTAATGTCAAAGTAATCGTTATATTCTATATTGATGGCCAGTAAACATTTTAGTAAACAATTATATTATTATCAGCTAATATAGATCCTTACCGAGGAGAACTTATCATTTCCCTTGGTTGTAAATATAACCAATTGTTATTAAAAGCGCACTGCTCTAACCACATATATATTGGTAAATAGATTCTATAAGCACCGCTTACGGCAAACAAGCGGTTACACCCACAATTCTCCATTCTAACGCCTGATAATGCCGTCACAAACCCCTGCCTATCGTATTTCTTCCAGCTTCTCCTCCGGTAAATGGTACAAATCAGGTTCGGGTCCAGTGAGCACGCATAGTAAACGAAAAGAAGAAGTTCTTTACTAAGTCATGCTCGCGAGAGGGAAAGAGGCGTCAGAGATGACGTCATTATCATAGATTAAAGTGGTGCGTTGATGATGTAGGATTGAGTAGTGTCCACGCGCGCGCGCAGGTAATATATACAACAATGGAAATATATAGCGTGTCAGTTAGAGTGGCTCTGGAAGTGGGCAGTGTTTTAAACTGCTGAAAGTCCTCCCGTGATGCTGGGAAAGAAGTCTACTTTTTACAGACAAGGAACTCTAAAGAAGAAGATATGCCTCAGAAAGTTTGCTGGGATTTGATGGAGACACCATATCAAGAGAAAAGTTACTACAGTGCTCACTGATATTCAGTGTTCAGTATAAGAGCTCAGTCTGCAGAGTCAACTTCAGATCAAGAGGAGAGTCTCTTTATGAAACATTCATTGGTCACGAATTGAGATATTGCTTTGCTCACTGTTTACAGTTAGAGTGTAGTCTGGCGACTTCTAAGGATTTCAGTTGCTCGAGAAATAACTCCTACCAAAACGTTTCCGGGCTCTGGCGCCCCCAGTGCGTAGAAATTTGTTTGAAAAATTCATGAAACGGTCAGACCGTCACATACCCAAAAACAAAAAAGAATATACTGAGTTGGATTTTACAGTAATGTTTGAAAAAGTCGAATAGCAGCACTCATATATTATGATGGACCTCGTACGAGAAGAAGGCAGATTTTAGTGACTTAATTCAGATTTTAGTGACTTCAGATTTTAGCGACTTAATCGAAGCTCCCGTTATTACGACACAGCCCTCAGCTGATGAATAGATGCGAATAATGATTAGTGTCGCACCCATGTTGTGCAAGAGATCACTCTTATATGGGGGGCTTACCTGTGGGATCGCGAAAACATCATGAAATTGACCAATCAGCGCCCGAGTTAACAGCCAGCTTGCGCGCCGATTGGCCAAGTGGTACCCGAGATTTGATTCGTCCAAAATCATGAGAGATCGGTTGTTACTCATCAAAGAAAATAAAATAAAAACGAAGAAAATATTGTGATAGTTTATGTCCCATCTGAATTGTGAATTAAAAATAATTTCAAGATATGTTCCACCATATCTTTCCATGAAATCATTTGATGAAAGCAGTCGGTATCAGTTACAAAATAACTATTTTTGCTCACTAAAATGATTTAAAACAACCGCCAAATCATCGACTGCTACATTCACTACCAACTGCCTTTCCCAACTTCGACTTGCATTCAAATAATTCTACAACAATTCATACATGCTAATTTGGTTCCGACGGTCAATTTCAGACATATCGTCGGCTAATTTACCACTTCATCCCTATTGGTTGAGGTAGGTCATGTGACGTAAATGCCAGATTTTTATTGGTCAGGAAGGATAACACCAGGGACGTCTGATTTTAATTGTTTTTCACACCACCACCTAATTTTTGGCTGAAAATCTTAAATTTTTTGGTGTGTTTAGCTGGAGTGTTTTTAGGTGAAATCTTAAAGGTGGTTGTTCACTATCTAAGATGGATAAGAAGGAGTGGCCAGGTAACACATGTCTGAGGGACAGACAAGTCAAGAAGTCGACCAATCCTCAAACTGTGACCTAAAAACCGAATACCGGAGTAGTTGTTTAGAAATGAGTTTAAAGTGTTCCTTAAACGAAATCAATGTGAAAAGGATGGTACGGTAAATATAACAGTTTAAAGTTCCGAATGTAGCTGAATTGAACGCTGTACCGCATCAAAACAACATTAAACCAAGTGCAAAAAACTGGTGAATTAAGCGTTGAGAGAGTTTCATTGTGTTTGATTGTCAGGTGCTAACGTCACGTGGTCATGGTAGTTCAATGGTCGCTTGACGAACCAATCACATGCGACTATGATGATCACGTGACCAGTAACCCGTGACCATGCCAACGACACGTGGAGTTGAAAAGAAATGTCTGTACACACATCGGGCGACGGCTTTCGTGTAAAATGGCAATTGGCACAAGAAAAATGTAATAAACGAGCAATGAATAATATTCAAGGTAGCTATGTGTGTTCGGAAACCCATGATGTCCACTTGTTTCACTATTTTAGATATACAAATACTGATGGACGAAGGTGACTCTTCTTGGTCGAAAAATGGAAAATAGCTGGGCTATTAATCGCAGATATATTGCAAATAATTAAGTTTTCATGTGGTCAACCCTAAGTCTAAAATTGTCGCATTTCTCATTTAATGGTACTTTTGAAGATTGTCAGAGTCAAAGTGACAAAATAAGAATGTAGAATGAGGCAACATCATGAAAAGAAAGAAAGTCCTAAAAATCTCGAATTGAATTTCTAAAAGAAGTGAAAACGCATATACGGCAACCCATTGTAATAATCCGCTAGGCTTATATTAAATGGACCGCAAAAACGTCACACTTGATAAAAATGAAGCTCGGTTCGCTCAGAAATTCGTTCTTTCATAATTCTCAACTGAATTATGTTGCGAAAGAAGGACTCAATCCTTTCCGCTGTGTTGATGCAAAATGTGGAGGAAAGCTGTCGGAGTGAAGTGTGTCCCTGGACACCAGCAGGAAAAGGTCCGAATTATATTTTTAACGCAGAAAATAAAAATAATCTCAGGGACAAATCAAATCCGTTTCTCAGACAAATGAGAGAGATGGTCGGTAACAACTCCACAAAGATTAAAACCAAACTCATCCTGACCAAACGATAAGCCAGGCAAGGAATTACAGAATTTAACTTCGATCTTAAAACCGTTTGATCCATTATTTTAATCTATAATTTTGCAGTCACAGCCACATTTATTAATTTCCACACATCCCAGACAACAAAACGACACAAAAACTTAAAGAAACCAAATTAGATTATCAGCCCGAAGATTTAGTGTCTTTGTCAGCTCAATCCACGCTAATTTTCACGTCGCCATATGACCAGATCACCACCAGAGGGTGCCCCCTCCTCTAAAAACACAGAATCTCTCTTTTATAGACTTCTCCCCTCCGATAAGCCGATCACGAACAACTGGTGGTTGAGAGTGATGTCATTATCATGCTTTAAAATGGGTAGTTGATGACGAAACAGCCGCGCACTTTGCGCGCGCACCTCTCGATATCACCAATATGATATTTTTGATGGGTGTCTGAAGTAACGAGAAGTAATAATAATTCAGGGTCAGAATTACGATGACTTAACGCCTCTTTTCCTCAATGGGAAAAACTGATAGTCTCTAAAAACTGCAAATTTAAGTAAGAATAAGATGGACTTTGTATCCATTTTAAGGCCTACTGATATCATTGTAAGATCCATCAGAATCGCCAATACTCTATCAAAATTCCAAAGCACTACGGAGGAAAAGGGCGGATTCAGTAGAAAATGAGACTTAGACCATGTTCCAAAACACAGGTTATGAAAAATAGAGGAGTGCTAATTCCAGATCCAGGGACTATTTATAAGGGTGAGGGTGTTTTTAATCCCCATTGAGTGAGTAGACTGCATTGATTCAACGCAATTATACTCGCATTATGTTTCCAAATCACGTGACCGACTGCTCCACCAATAGGAGGCCGCTTAACGAGTCAGAGTGCTCTGTGGGCCAATCAGAGCCGAGGAGGACGTTTTGCGCACCCCTCTCAATCATGTTTAGATTCGCTCGTTTTTATGCGGGCGGTAAATCTTACAAAACACTTGGGTCTTGGGGGATTGAAATGATGAGAAGAGATGATTTGAGGGGAATGGGATGGGAATTAGAATGGGGACAACGTGTGAACTGTGAACAAACAAGTCAAGGGAAAGAGATGAAAGTTTCTTTACGTCTATTGTTTGCTAGGACTTTCAATTTTAGAGGACAATTAATGATGATAGATCGGTTTTGTTTTTACATCGCTTTCACTTTCGTTTTACGTATTTTCTACCTTCATCGATCTTGTGGAATGATGTTCTAGACACAATACCCAGGTCCAAGGTAGGTAGGCAGGTACAATACCCATCTTTCCAACATGTTCTTTTCATTAGGAGTCCCTATGAGTTTCAGGTTTGGTTTTAACATCACTGATCGTATAAAACAGACAATTTCTAAGTGAAATAAAAGTATTTAGAATTTAAGACAGTTTCCTTCACGGTGTGTCACCAATGAAAAATTCGGGTGAAATAGGCTGATTTATTTTACCAATGGACAGCTTAAAACTATGATTTCCTGTGCAATGTACCAAAATTAACATGCCTCCACATGACCTAAAGTTCTCGGATAAGTTCTCACTTTCTCGGATAAGTTCTCACTTTCTCGGATAAGTTCTCACTTTCTCGGATAAGTTCTCACTTTCTCAGATAGTAGAGCTAAGCTGGTTCCACTAATCCACTACTAATATAAGTGGTTACCG
Organism: Beroe forskalii; assembly: GCA_011033025.1. Lineage (NCBI taxonomy): Eukaryota > Metazoa > Ctenophora > Nuda > Beroida > Beroidae > Beroe > Beroe forskalii. Next base: position 501,494 of record WFMF01000044.1, read on the forward strand.
GAGAGCAGTTGATATAAATGCTATGCGTATTATTTCCATGTCTCCGATTCAAAAGCACCTATGAAATATTCAATATATCGTATAATCCGGTAACTTTCTGAGAATCAGTAATATGTAAAATTATCAAACGGCTGATCGGGAGTTCATTATAAATTATAAATGTCAATGGAATCCTACTTAGTTAAGAGAAATAGCTATTAAATTGTGCGAAAGTCACGGACGGAATCATGAAGTATCCACCCATTGTGTGTTTATATTAATCATACATTTATAGATGACCTTAATTAAAATAAAGATAAATCCGACGAAATTTCATTCAATTTCAGAAAAAATTTGCAGCATTTTTTTTGTTTTATCGACAGGTTAAAATTTGAGTCTGCAATCACGTTCTTTACCGCTCTCTACATTACCTCCAACTATTCTCTTCAATAATGTGAAAAGTCGGTTGCTATGTAGTCGAAGCAATGATTACCAGTCATTTTCTTTAATTTTCTCCGAATATAATTTTAGTAGATTTAGTAGCTTTAAACGGCTCCGAATTAGTTAATTATGTAATCCTAATTTATCGATTAAGCCAACATACAAAACGCCGCTATGATACTCCTCTCACACACCAAGACAGGAGAATGGGGAGCGTTTCAGACCAACTACCGATTAGTGGTGTTTGTTTTATTTAACCAGAAAATTTGGTGCGTCTTGGTCCTCGGACTCACTTTGGCAGCTGATGATTCCACGTCAACAACTCCTCAGTTTAAACCTAGAAGATGACGTCATCCGGGAGTGATTACTGGTCGTGGCCATGCTAACAGACGGTTTCACAGACAACAATAATAATAAATCCCAGCATCGTCTGCCTGAGGACAGGTCAGATTATGGCAGGTTAGTAGCCACCTACTGGTCACAACACGCAGGTAGGTGGCTGCCAACGTCAACAATGCCCCATTCTAACCTATGATAATGACGTCATACTCGGAAAAGCTTGGAATCCTGCGTGGGAATTTTACCGGACGAAACGGAGAAAGTGTATCCAGACGTTTCCCGATTATCATTACACATGGTCAATCTCGGGTACTTAACGTCTAGCATGGTCCAGGTCTATTAACGAGCATGAATGAAGAAGCAGCGGCGTGATTTCATCAATTGTTTGTACTCTGGACAATGATCATTGCGTCATTCTCCGCAGCCAGTGATCCGAACGTGACTGATTATATAGCGCTATGTAATTCGACGGTGAAATGTCATGCTATCAATGATTATCTATATTTGATGGAAATCATGTCAAATTTACGCTCATTTGAAGTCTATCGATAGCGTTTGCTTGGTTTAGCAACTCTTGAGAAAATAATTAAAAGGTTAAACGAGCAAATAATAACAAGGACTGAAGAGAGCAGCAATTCCGTCTAATTTCCACGGCCATAGTAGAGTCCGACGTTTTGATAAAGCTATGCTCGGTCGCCCGGATGCTCAAACTATGAACTAAATATTTTGGCAAAGTTACCAAAATACCATCAAAAAACTGCATACCAGAGTAATACTGTTACCTAATTCTCTACGAGATTAGAATCATTTCGTTTTATCGGAAACATACGTTAAATACCTTCTAATTTTTTCAAATTAAACATATAGGTAGCTGGGATATGTTAAAAACGTAAACTTCGCAGAGAAAAATCCCTTATAACTACGAATGGAAGAATATAATTACTTTGGATAATCAGAGAACCATGCAGGTTTAACACCAAAAAACATTTAAAAACTCCAAAATGAAATTTAAACAAGCATCCTTATTATTGCAATAAGTTTTAAGGTCCCGCAAAAGCTGGGAAGCTGCTGTTTTTAGCAAACATTAAACAAATCAACAAAGCTGCCGCATTATTCGGGGTCTTGCAACTCGTAGAGGAGATTAATCCTGCGACACGTGATCCTTGAGTGTCACGTGTCCACAAGAGTCTGACGAGATCACGTGATCCGCTAACCTCCCCAGGCAAGAAAACCCCGGTTTTTAGGATATTTTTCATGTTCTCTGCAAAGTGTAGAACGGAGCAGAGGGGTCAAGAGCTCGACAATTGCGGCACGAATAATTTGGGTGATCATCTCCCTGTATGTTAATTACTCCTTGAGGGCTGGCCATTCTCAGGCTACAAGAGTGTCAAAATAATCGAATCAACCTGTATTCTAAACCATGCGAGGTGTAAACCGGGTTTATTCGGAATATCATTAGTGGGAAGTTGAGGGAAAATCGCTGGCGGAAGACAACAGAAGCAAACCATATAATTGCTAAATAATATCAAACAAATACAAAACACGTATCTTAAGAAAGAAAAACGTATCTCAAGTAAGAAACACGTATCTCAAAAATAAACACGTATCTCAAGAATGAAGAAAGAAACACGTATCTCTAGAAAGAAACACGTATCTCAAGAAAGAAACACGTATCTCAAGAATCAGGTGGTGCACCCCTCACACACCCCTGCAGAATTCAAAAATCATAGACATGATGTAAGACATATCAACGATTTATACCAGTTTCAACTCTCAACTTTTCAGACTGAGAATCATAGAAATGTTGCTCAAAACACTTAGCAAAGATTTAAATCGTAATTCATAAAACACTTAGAGAAAGATATTGGCGTTTTATGGTTCGTGCAGATCATCGTGCAAAAAGTTACACCGTTGTCAATTCTAGACGAAACACTTTGGGAGATATGTTTAAGGTAGGGTTTCCATTATCTACTTGAAATCTTTTATCTAGATAAATAGATAATTTTTTCGCCATTATCTAGATTATCTAGATAAACTAGATAATTTTTGACTCCGAAATTTATCCAAATTTGACACAATTTTCAACGTTAGAAATGCACGACTGTTGCAGTGGAACATCATACTATAACCAGCTGTCGGTTATTGAAATGGATGATATAAATGGCCACCAAAAGTTCATGAGGATATTAGGATTTTGAATAGAGTTCAGGACATTCATTGCTTCATTTTGATTGAGTTGAAATCAGTTATCACCCATATATTCTCCCATCATAAAGTAACAACATTATCTACCAATTAGTTGCTATTAATAATTGCATTATTCATCGGAAAAGAGTCAATAAATGTGGAAATAAAGTAAATTTCATGATGATGGCCTCGGAGTTGCTGGAATGCTGGTAGAATTGAGAATAACTGAATGAAAAATAAGGAATAAAATTCCCTCGTATTAAATCATCATAACAAACCAAAGTTGACAGTTCCTTGACTCTTGAGCTGAATGCATTAATATTGACCGCTTTAAGGTTACTTTCAAATAAGCAATCACTTTGCCAGCTGGAGGCTACTTTCGTACATATTTACAGCCTTCTTTTCGTCAAAGGGCGTCAATAATTTGACATAAATTGGAAGCAGAATAGCGAGTGTTACGAGTAGGTATTTAACTTTCGTTAAAGTGGCAAATGACGATTTGTAAGATGTGATAAGATACTTTGAACAACGCCTTTTAATTCTGTAGCTATTCATATCAGTTTAAAAAAGGTCAAATCATCAGTAAAACAGATAGTACTTGAAGCCAAACAGCCTGCCCATGAACCTGAGGGCCCTAAACATTAAACTATGTGAATGTCCATTATATAATCATGAAATGAGTTGCCCAAGTCCTATGCATAGCCATAAATTGTCTTACTACCTAAGATCTCCGAAACGGGTAATGGGTATGAAAATGAACAGATCAGAAATTTTGAAAATTTGAAATCCTACAATTATTGAAGAAATTCAGGAAAAATGGCGATTTTAGCTGAAATTTCATGGCAAAAGGAATATGAAATTTATCTAGATATCTAGTACAAATTATCTAGATAAATAGATAACGAATTTTTGCATATTGTCTAGATAATCTTATCTAGATAATATCTAGATGGAAACCCTAGTTTAAGGAAACTGTCCGGGAGTGGGACTGAATTTGATGCTATTGTTTTGCAGATTGAAATTTGTAGTACATAACTGAGAATTTACAGGCTTAACTTTGCAAGATCAGGTTGAAATTAGATTTTTTGAATCATAAATGCACGTAACATTTCATCACATACATAATCTCGCTACTAGTGGGATAAAACGCGAACGAAAATGTAGAGAAAAGTAAGAAAACTGGATTGGATTTTTTGAAATTTGCAGTGAAAATTTAGCTCACGATAAAGTGCAGACTTATTACCAAAATCACAGACGACAAATGTAGCGCTTCCATAGACAAATTCTCAATCTCCTTTGAGACTTAAGAAAGGTGAAATTCAAAGTTGCTAAAGTTACGCGCCAGGAGTGAGAAAAGTTAGTAAGGTTATTGCTTTGGAATTGAATATCGTGGTTAGATGTTGCCCATGAATGGGAATGGGTTGAAGGTGTCGATGATTAACGAGAGTCTCAGTTAAAACTGTGGCTTGATGGATAAAATAATATCAACTTTGAGTCTGGTTCAGAGAATTGACCTCATCATACACGACCCAGTTAAAGTTTTAAGTTTAAAATAAAATCACGACGCTTTATTTCTCAAGTTCATTTCTATTTTTGAGAACTTGAGAAAGCCAAAATTCAAAGTACCTAATAACTGTGATCAAATTAAATTCAAATAAGCTATATGGCTTGTTAAGGCATAACTATTTGATTGTAAAAAGTGACCCATATTCCCATTCTTAAGAGTTATAATAAATTTTTAGCGTTATTAAGTTCGAGTGAAGGACAGCAACGTTTGCAGTTAGTTTTGCACGGCAGATTTTAACCTAGAACATATTGCCATGGGAACCAAGGCAGTCTCTTATGTAAACAAACTCCCCAACATTCACTGTGGACAGCGGATAAAAATACGCAATTTTACGGTTATTATGCCTTTGTCATAGTGCTGCAAAGATCAGTGAAACGTCACTGACATATAATGTCAACTTTTGTAGATAGATCACCATTCACCACTTCATCAACTTCCGAATTAAAACCACTAAAATCTCATCTCACTATATCATTTGCTATTTTGTAAGTATGAAGATTGGCAGGCAGTTATTCTTATTTGAAACATAAGCCAGCCGCATGATATCAGTCTGTTTCCCAGACAGACCAATGGACGTAAGGTCTGTCATTGCAGAAAACGTGGAGCTAACGTCTTGAAATATATATGCTACAAACCTGTCTTGCTACGAACTTAGAGGTTTTCATTCGGTCAGAAAACCCAGAACGCACAATGACCACCACCAAAAGTTAGAAACACAGACATTGGTAAGACAAATGCCATCAAATATTTGATTTGATTGCGATTTATGGAGAGAGCGCTTAGTACGTTCTTTATATAAAGAGAGATATAAAACAATTATCAGGAAGGAAACAAAAGATCGTGCGACTAATCAGTCTAACCATAGAATTTGTCGAATTTTTGATTGGCAGGTCTGATAATAACGCACCCACGTGGGGAGCATGCGACGTGAGTAATATAACAACGCTCCCTGCTCGGGGAGCAAGACAACCTCTCGATACGAGGGAGTGAGTGGGCGAGTGGGGGAGGAGGGGGCCATGATACCATCTCCTCGCTCCTCATTCGCCCACTTAATATACCCAGCTCCTCCTCCTGCTGGAAAAATGCTCTGGCGTCTGGGCAGCGTCTCTGCATGGTTTTTATATCTCCACACATGATGGAGACAATGGATTTATATATTACCCGGGAGGACAATGCTTTAAACCGACTTTAAACCGCTTTTGTTTGGAGCCCATCACGTGAAAATCGGACGCCGGTCTTATTAGTTGATTTGAATGAAAAAGGCGAGGGATTGGTTGAAAAAGGAGAAGGGTGTGAGTATTGTGTGCTATAATGAATATTAACGGTACCTCCTACTCCTTTTAAGGTGTGTTATGGAAACATTTGACCAATAAGAATCGAGGATCGGATAGTTTAGCCGTTCCCGTGACCTCGTACCTTTCCAAGTGAGACTCTGTCTTCAGCTCATTTGCTTATGAATTAAATCAAACCTGATAATTCTCCGATTATCGGCAATTACTGACTGAATTTGCATAAGAGGACTGGCGGGGAGGGCTGGACAATGGTCGTTTAGCTCAGAGAAGAGTAAGTAGGTGTCGGAAGGGAGGCGAGAAAACAATATACGGGGAGGCAGGAGAATTGATTTACATTACGAGGAGACAAGAGTTTTTCTGAGCTGCAGGTGCAGCAGGGTTACTTAGCATATGGAGATATATACGTACACGCTGATGCGCCTTCCCCCTCGTGCTTTATATATCAATTACAGGAACAACCTGGGTCTTCAGAATATAGAGGAGAGGAGCAGTGCAGATTTTAGAAGGAGGAAATTTAAAGGAGAGTGAATTGTGAAAATAATATAGTTGTGGGGTTTAGTTAAGGGAAGGGGCGCGTGAGGAGTAAATTTGAGGAAAGGAAGGGGTTTTCCTTTCCATCTTCAGAAAATGAGAGAGGAAAGGGGTGATGGGAGGATGGTATGGAGGGGTGTGGAGGAAATATGTGGGGAAAAGTGGGTGTATTCACTTATTTCCTCCGAACCCCTTCCATACAAGCCTCCCATCACCCATTTCCTCTTTAAGAGTAAAGATCAATAGCATGGGAAAAGTGAGGAAAAGATAGTGAGAAGAAGTAGGGAGGATCCAGGTGTAATTGATTTGCAGAAAGTGAGAGGATGAACGTCAATTGTGGAGAGTATTATAAGCCGGGGAAAATGATCAACAAATTAGAATTAGCGATTAAGATAATGAACGTGTGGGAATGGGAGAAAACAAGCTTAGTTTTTCAATTACGCGAATACGGCGTGACCATATATCACGCTTACCTACACCGCGTTCCTCGCTAATACAGTGGAGATTGAGGGGGCGTACCAGGAACCAAAAGACAAGAGCATAAAACAAAGCACAGTGTTTTTACTGAGAAAAAATAATACAGGATAATTCAAAATTGACCATTCACTGCGAAAAAAGACGAATGACGGTCGCCCTAAATCTACCGTATAGGAATACAGGTATATATTTATATATCATTAACCTCTGTGGCTTCAAAAAATTAAATTCATCTAATTGAAGGATCATTGAGCAATGAGTTCGCGTACACACGAACAAACGAACACAAAGACCCACCAGCCTTTATACCGCCTTGAACGCGTGTTAATCTACTGCCCAAGCAAAACAGGGTACGACCAATAAAGGTTCTATCTACACACAATATTTAAATGGCATTCACCAAATTATCGCTGACAATTGACAAATGATCGAGATAGTAGTTGGATTACATGGCTTAAAAATTCAGGGCGTTCCCACCTGACATATCCTTTTCACCGCAGCCCAATGACGTGCGTGTCAACGGAAAAAAAACCTCAGAATATTTCATGTATTAATACATTCATTACACGAGCGAGGGTGAAAAGTGGATTTTGCTGTCCCTGGGGCTTGTACTGGGAAGAATGTTGTGAAGAATTTGGGAGCATAAAGTTAAGATGTTATTTTACGTCGGAGCCGGACCACATGAAATACCATAACGACAAATAACGGGTGATGACTATTTATCTGGAATTATTTCAATGTATTCTTGTGGGCAAATCGAGATCATGTTAGAGCTCAGATGTGCTTATTCTGGACCTAAAAAGTCTGCTGATTCAGAATAACATTATGAGAAAATTTGAAAACCCTGTTTTCATGCTTCTGGCCGATTAGTTTGAGAAGGTACAAAAAAAATCTTGCACAAATTCAAAGATTGACTTCTGACATATGATTGGAAAATTGCATACAGGAGCATTCCCATCAGTTGCCATCTAGGTTTATTCATGAACTTCGTTAGCTGAGACACTAATGAAGACCATGCATTTTCGTTGAATATCTAGAAAATTCTTGGATTTTAGAGCTAAAATCACGCCAAATTTCTTGAAAAAGCTGTGTGTTTTTTTGCTACACCAGGCCTTAAGAAAGTCTTAGAACAGGACCTAGGTGGTCTGAACACTCAGATTTGATGGCAGGGACCTCATTAAACATAAATCATGTCTTGGGACCACTTCCATTATTGGTATGCAGAATTTTGGATTAACAATTACCCAAAATCGCAGTTTTATGAACGTGACATTATCCTAGAATTGACGATTATAAACACGTTCTAGGTTCCATAGGGTCACCACTGGATAAGTTAGTGATGCTACTTACTGCAGTCACTCTTGAGACCCTCCTGATCAGAATCATCCCATAGTAAGGCTTAAATAACACTTATGGAGATAATTATTATCATTGAGATTTTGTGCAAGATTTTTTTGTACCTTCTCAAACTAATCGGCCTGTAGCATGGGAAAACAGGGTTTTCAAATTTTCTCATGATGTTATTCTGAATCAACAGACTTTTTAGGTCCAGAATAATCATATTTGAGCTCTAAAATGATCTCGATTTGCCCATAAGAATACATTGAAATAATTCCAGATAATTAGTCATCACCCGTTATATGAAAGTAGAAATCAAAAATATGGGAATTTATTTTAATTTAGAAGAGGGAAGCTTGCGTAATAATATTATATCAGAATGGAGATAGAGTCAATGCGAAACACACGTTCTATCACACCATGATAACGCAGGGTCCACTCAAATATTAAAAGGATTTGTTTGTTATTCAAAAAGAGTGGAACTCGTTTTTAGTCCGGCAATTTGTAAGCACTTTTGTGCAAACCAAATAAAAACTTATTCCTCGGATGGTTGGTAATGGTTTGTTAAAGTGGGATTTGCTCGCGAGGTCAGGTCCTCCAGATGAGTGTGAACTGTTCGGGGTTGCTGTACCACAACCCGTGACTCTGCACGTGCACTGCGCGCGCCCCACGTGATAGCTGCTGACCAATCAGCGTCTGCGAGGCGAAAAATATATCGATGTTAATTTAGCAAGCTTTTAAGATGAATTTAACGAGATTTTCAGCTTACAGTTTGGAAAAGTATGTACAAATGAACATGGGGTCACAAATAAATGTAAAATGTATCGCAGAGAAGTAATATATGAGATATCAAATCTTCATTTGAAATGGTTCTTAGAAAAACCTCACGGCCCAACGACGGCGATGAGACAATTTTATTAATTTAAACTTCGTGTAACTTACATACTGAATTTAATAAGCAGAAAAACAATTAGCTAAAAACAATTTCCTATGTCTACAGACAGTACTTTCATTCAGCGTATTTGAACTTTAAGACTTCAGATCAAATTACATGAACCATGTAAACGGCCATTCGAAACGATGGAATAAACAAATCCATTTGCAAATCATCAAAATGAAATTCCACAAAAAGGTAGCCGCTCAAGGTGCGATGATTAAACTTCAGTTTAAAAACTTTAAAACCACTCAATCTTTTGAGTCTAAACACAATGTAACACCTTAAAAAATCTAGGACCACTCAAGTCGCCAGGGTAAGTCACGTGACCGTTGCTAAGTAACCACGTGACAACGATACTGCAATATGATTGGACACCCTGGCCCTATGAAACTGTCATTAATATATAGATCAACCTGCTGACCTGCATGATGTTTTTGAAATTTCCACAAAACTTGTTCAACGTCGTATTCAATTTGATTGGAGTTGTCAAGCACCAAACGTGGCTCTATTTTATTATCATCGCTTCAGGCAAGATACAAACACACTCATGTTTCCTCTCATAGGAGAACTGTGCGGCAAAAATAAAACGTAGCTCAGCGCGACATGTTCGTACCTATTTAAACGCGATTTGCTCGGTATTTAAGCGCCGCATCACCATGACGACGCATCATGCGTTACCATGACAACGCACCCACCATAGCACCCTGCGTGGGTGGTCACGTGACATGCGTGAGATCAGTGAAAACACTCAGTAACAATAGGGCGAGTACACAGAGGACTCGTAACGAACAAGGCACGAGCACACGTTGCGAGCATGACAAATCAGTGAATGGTGGGCACCAATAAAGAAAGCAGTCGAACATGACAGATATGACCTCATTGTTATACACCGAAATAGTGAATTGAAGGCAAATAGTCGCCTTCACTTCGAAGATCTTTATTGAGTCAATTAAATCAAAAGCCCTGTCCTAGATCTGCTTTTGTTTGGCAGTTGTTATTATTATATTGCATATCTGATTTAGTGGTAATGCCGTTTCAGAGCGTTCTACCACACCTCAGAGACATCTTTCTAGAGAAATAGGCGGTCCAACCTCTCCATTCTGTCATTCTAAAACATAGCCATGACATCACTCTCGAATGTAGTTCTATCGTGCTCGCAAAAGGGCACGAGCTCATCGGAAATTGTCAGAGATTGTGATAAAGATTGTGATAAGGTTTGCGACAATGGTGAATTGTAGTGACAATGTTCTTATTGAAATATCGAGAACAATGGCCAGGCAGTTTCACGATCCTTCGATTATGTGCTTTGAGGAATGTCACGGATAGTAAGACAGAAAAGCAGTCTTCTGAAACACAACTAAATGGAAATAAGAACATTTCCTCATAAAACGCAATCAACTGTTTGCACTTGTGCGCGCGTGCGTGCAAAAACGCGCGTCCGACGAGCTCCAGACATATGCGTGCACGACAACAACCAATGAGCTCTGAAAAATTAGAAAACATTGCGTTATGCTGCGTGGGAGCTGATTATCAGTGCTTTAGAATGTGAAATATAGAAATTTAGATCTTTGCTTGGTGGATAATCATCAGTGGATCGTTGGTATTCAGTTCATTGCTCAAACTTCCTTGGTTTTCCAGTCAGATCTTCAGTTACTTAACATAAACCTATCCTTGACCAATATGTCTGCGTTTATAAAATCATCATTCCGCCATATCCTCGATTTGAATCGTAAATCACGCGGGGGCATTTCAAAAACACCAGGAAAACCAGCCAATCTGACGTAGCAAGGTGAATTACGGCCGGGGATATTCAAGAAATAAATCATACCATACTCTGAATTAAATACCAACTATATTTGTCTCCCTCCTGGGCAGAAGAACAAATCCCACTTTTCGATAAATACCACCGAGCTCGCAGACATTTTCCCTCCGGGTCTCTGCGTGCATTTAAAAATGCCCATTAATTCAAGCCGTGAACTTTTAACGATGGTAATTTTTCAATAATTCCATATTTCAATGGGATGTTATATATATTTGAGCGCTTGGTAGTAGAGTTTGACTAAAAACTTTTTAAGTCTTTAGCAAATGTCTCTCTCTACCTCCTGTATTTTAATTTTACGGATTTTAATTCCTCAACACCAGGTAACCATGTGTTAATGTACAAACTGCAAATCGGGAGAGCTTCCATCCGATCATTACAAAATCCCACAAATGGTCAATGAAGTTTAAAAAAACATCAGGTATTGGTAACCAGGAGAAAGCCGTTAATGCTATGAAGGGAGGCTTCTATGAGAATAGTGTCAAGGGTCTTCTTGGGAGACAAACTTGGGGTTCTTCGGGAAACCAAAATGACCGCAGAACAGTCCCTTGACCTAGATGGACAGTTGACCTACACAGCAGTTTAAGGCGTTAGACCAAATGTCCAGTAAGGCCAAATGACCTTTAGAATCAGTTTTTTCTTGTAGTTCAAAACCATGCCACTGAGAACGGTGTTATTTCCTTCAATTTGAAATTATGAATTGATGTCGTCACACACCCCTCTAACATTTGAGCTCGAGAAAGAGAGAGTGTCATGTGGTTGCTGATAAGGAGCGATTCAGGAACTAATTTGTAGGTCATGAGCCGGTGAGGCAAGGACGGAAGGACGATAAACGGATAATCCCAAGAGAACGTCGTCTCGATAGCACACATTGTTTAAGTTGGGATGAAAAGAACAAATGGAGATTTAAGGGCGTTTACGTAAGGAGCTCTTGAAATCAATTGGGATTTGGGTGCAAATTTCACAATTACCTCACAAATCACTGCGAAATGATATACATAATTACCTATTGTTATGCAAATTAATCCGCGAACGTAATATACATGTGAACCAGGAACTCCAGAATCCTTCAACTAGCGTGGTTCAGACTGATCTAACCAACGTTCGAAAATGTAAAAAAGTAACAATAGAATTCTCATATATAGTTTTGACGAACACTTCATGTAACTATGCCAATTAGATATGTTTTCTAAAATTATACCCCACTAATATATATCACATTTTAATGGAGCGATGTTACAAAAAACAGCCCATGAAACAGCCCTGAACCCAGAAGCCTGTTTGTCACACTGATTACGTATTTATACCTCAGTCTAACACATACATATAAGCAAGTGTCATTTAACCTTGGTAGTCCTAGCGCGTAAAAAACACACCGCCCGCTGTCACTAACTCACCGCTGTGGGCTCTAATAATGACGTCATCGCACCAGCCTAGTTTATCTCGCTTACACCTTCGTATATTAGAGGAGAGTTACAAATAATTGTAAGCACGTTTTTTACAGGGTTGCTTCCAACGTATGACTTTAACGTGACAAGTCTATTATCACCTTGAAAAACGGTTGTTTCATGACAGAACAAATACAGCTGTAGGAGGTCGAGCGCACGTTTCTCCTGTAGCTCACTTCGTGCAGCTACTAGCACATGTAGTAGGGTCATGTGCAGGACCTGTTATACGAGTGTCGTGAGGAGGAGCTTGGGGGGAGTAGGCGGGGAAAGATGACGTCATTATCAGAGCTCAGAGTGGGGCGTTGTGAGGGGATAAACCGCCAGGGGGTTGTGAGGGTGTAGTTAGACCGGCGCTTAGTGACGGAATATAGTCAATATATTGGTGTAATTAATATAGTTCATTACAAGACGGGTGAAATGAAACTGGAAGGACAGAGAGGAACAAGGGTGTAAGGCTGATGTAGACAAGCAAAAACACCAGCGTGGAAAACGAACTTTTGTTCCCTCAAAAGGTGCTTATCTCATAAAATTGAGAGGGAATATGCGTTCTTTCAGGAATTCGATTGTAATACCAAAATATCATCAAGTAATATATAATTCGGTCACTATCGCCGAGTATTACAGGTCGAATACAAATAGAAGTCCGTTCAGTGTGGTATCATTATAACAGTTGAAAATGGTCAGAATCTTAATATATCGCCTATAAATTATAACCCTTGGAGTTCAGTGGTTTGCAATGGGGCTGGAGAGTTGAGAGAGCCCAGGAATCGGTTTTGGATACACGGGCTCAAATCTCTACAATGAGATGTATACTTAGCCCGAGCCTGTAGCCTCCTAGACATGGGTTTGCCTCTAATCATAGCCCTAGCGCAGAATCGTGGAGCCCACGTATGGCAATAACTAATTATTTGAAGGATATTATGCATGGGAGGTCTCAAATTGGAGTTTTTCAAAGCACAAATCGGGGGTCCTCTAACTTGCCAGCCCCATTGTGACTCGTAGGTATTGGGCAGGCTGTGAAGACTGCTGTTAAAGTTCCGGCCACTTAAGGTCGTGGTCTGAAGACCAAGTGGTTTGAAAGTATTGAGAGTCATTTATTTCTATTTATCTAGTTTTTGGTAGTTGGTGGCAAAAATCTGAAGCCACTGAACTATAAACTATAGTTTCATAGTTCGGGGTATCGGGGCAAAATGATGGAAAATATTAAGGTCATAACCTTTTATCAACAGTAAACACACTTCATTAACTAGCTTTATAGTTTGATCTATAATTCAGACCTTTTGATACGCAGCTGTTTGATATGAGGGCAAAGAAATTGAAATGAAAGGAAAAAATATCGATCATTACCTTGAATAAAAATTTCAAGCACAACTTTCAACAAGACGTGTCGAGCAAAGTCGCTGAAATTACTCGATCAAATTACGGACCGACACAAAGGGAGAGTACAACATAAAAGTAAGCTACAATCAAAAAATTTGTTGTAGCGGTGCACTGTGCCGATAACGCATTGTCACTCGGGGGGATTACTGTACCAGCTGTTCACTCTTTTAATTAAAATATTTGTCTATAAAACTACCAGAAAGTAGCTGGTAGCAAATATAAAGTATCATAGTGGAAGATTGGGGGCTCAATTAAAATTTTAAGGGTAATTAAAGTTTATAATCGTCAAGCCATGGTATATCAAATGCTACATGATCATATGTGCTATAGAGAGATACGTTTTGTAGGAAAACTACTGGACTATAACGATTGCAACTTACATCATGAGACTGAGATTAATATGAACTGGCAATGTAGCTTCTCAATTTTAAGCTCAGAGAAATGATTAATTTACTAGTAATTGAATGTTTTCAAATGGGAGATTTACAAGAAATTTGTGTTTTGATAATGTGAGAATTGACAGTGGTCCCTGAAATTTAAATCTTGGTATAATAAATACATTACTGAGGCTTGATGATTTCATTTTATCCAAGAAGCATGTCATAATCCAGCTGTCACCTGAGTGAAATTAATGGGACTACACCCTACCTAAAACACAGATAGACACGGCTTATTTCAGCAGCTATCAGGATGCAGAATTATCTGATAACATGTTCGTCTACGGTTTACGTGGGACGGAAAACTAAATTTCTGATGACACCGCATACAACCAATCACACACCAGCACTGCAGGGATCCAACCAATCAGCTTCAAGGACTGCCTGACCTAACCAATCAGGTTGGAGCATCGGATGCAGATGAAACATATGTTCATTCCCGGTAAAGCACCTATCACTACGTCCCGAGTTTCCTTAAGGTGTCGGGTTCCATTAGCATAAACCGCTCCGTTTTAAATCCTTATTTACTTAGGAGACACCCAGTTGAGAATCCCAGTCAAGCCGGGAGTTTTACCACCTAATGGTAGCGAGCAATAACACTTATCGGGAACACATTAACAAAATCATGCGCTCCGAAATAAGGAAACGTTTAAAATTTAAAATAAGACGAAATTTTAATGCATTTTAAAGTCTAATATTCGTGGAAGAATTGGGCTTCTTCCTGATAATCGCTACCCTGATGCAAAGGCTACGAATGTCTTGAATGTCACCGACATTCTGAGTGGACTATGAAGCAACTACAATCCAAACCAACACTTGGGGGACTGACAGGATCTCTCGCAGGTCCATCGACCATCCACCTTTAGTCTAGTAGTAATCTAACTAGTACTGTGCAACTGACATCAACACCTCGATAGGGATATCGCACTAACGACATTTTAATCTGCGAAAACTTACTCGAAATAGATGGGAAACATATTTCCCTGATGGAAAAACTTTTGGTTTTTTCACTGGTATTCTAACTACCACTTTTGACGAGCTGCTTTTGACTGATCCGAGCACACATGAACGCTATACTTATAAATACCCCCTATATTGATTCATCAAATAACTGATAACAACAGCATGACCCCATCTCAAGATGGCTGCAGAAGCTATTTAAAACATCAAGTTCTAAGAAGAGAAAAAAGAGCTCGATTGTAAGAAAAGTAAAAGTTTGTGATGTAAAAACCAAAAGAAAAGGCAGGGGAGAACCCAGAAAAGATTTATCACAAGTGATCGTTAAAAATATACACAAGTATTTTACATTCTTCATCGACGAGCACGGATCTTGAAAACGACGTCAAAAGCGCTAACAAAAGATGCTGAATATAAATGATGTCTCCCCTTCAAACATATGTATACAAATAAAGAAAATCGCTCTTACAAGTTTTTCTCTCTTTTTCTCTATAACCCGAAGACAAAAGCAAGAGTTATATTAGGGGTTAGCAAGTTGGTGTGACAGTACGAGAGCGCTCAGAGGAGCTCTTGCTTGGCCAACCAGCGTAATTACCATGATGCCATATATTCCCATTGTTCCTCAATGAATCCAGCTGAAATTAACCCTGTCTAAAACCGCAGTACAATATATCAATTGGCTGGACAATGCGGTGTAACGTGCACTTTGCCCTGCACTAGATATAATGAGGCTTGGTAACAAAAACACGGGCATTTAGTGCGAGGTCGTGAGATGGATGGGAGGTAGAGGTAGGTTTATAGGGCCATGCAGTGCTAAGCCATGTGTTAGAGTTTGGCAGGCATACTCGAAAAACAGCACGTTTTCTTGCATCCTAAGACCGTGGTTTATAATTGGCTGATTATGAGCTATTGAATTCGATCGTTCCCTGTCCCCCTCTACTATAAAGCCCTAAAACATTACATCACAGTTCAAGTAATAATCCCAACTCCCAAGTCTACCCCCATAAAGTTATAACTTTACTTCCCACGAGAGCTGGTAAAGGAATCCCATTTCCGATTTAATAATTTCCTACTAAATTCTCCTTGAATTTATTCCTCAGTTTATGCAAAGCCGGGCATACTTTTAAAAGCAAGTTTTCCCCGGATGACACCCACTCAGCTCACAGTTTTAACCCTAGACACGACCTGTTAACCGATGCTAGACAGGTTCACTTTTCACCCAGTTTACCGATGGTGCTCTAATATATATGGTATCTGAAAATACAGCAAATCTTTTGATCATGTAAATACGACGGAACCACAAGCGTCAAGCAGCGACATAGTTTTATTCCAGAGATCTATCCTGAGTCTACTTTAGGATACCAGATTCAAGTTCAGTTATTATACGATAGAGTGAGTATAAGTGAAACTAACAAAGCTAATTCTATTATTAACGGAGCCATGACTTAAAGCAATAAAACTGAATTGAAGTAAAGAAGTGATGCCACCACACAAGATTTAGATTAAATTATCAATCAAGAATTTATAATTTATTTTTTAATCAGCAATTAATTGAAAAAAAGATACTGGAATTTCGAAGATACATTTCATCAGACGCATATAACTGTCAGTAATCACGAAACGGAAACGTCGAAATAGTTGGACGCGAAATCAGAAATGAAACAGCGCGAATTATCAAGATTCTACAAAATCGCCTTCTAAAAGGCGCGCGCAGCAAATTAGCACGTGCATTACAATTCCGCCCACGTGCTATTCATAAGAGCGCGCATGGGCTAGGCTAGGAGAGAAAAACGAGCATATGACTAGGAATTTCACCTCTTGGGACATTTGACCTCACAGTTATTGAATTTGATGTCCTATTTCATAACTCTTATTTCATAACTTTAACCATAACTATATACTTATATAAGTCATAACCTCACCAAAGGCCCTAACTCTAAGCCAAACCCTAAAAACCCAGAGGCCAGAAGTCTATAAACTAACCTTTGCGTGAAAGTTCAGAGAAGCTGAAATATCACGAGATAGTGTCGTGAGGTTGATGGTCGTGGAATGAAAAGTCCGTCCCCTACTAAAATCAATAAAAAAGGGAAAGTTAGTTCTAAAATTAATCCGCTTACCAGTACCAACACGAACACAGCCATATGTGTGCACATGCATTGATCGATGAAGGGATTTATTATGACGCACAATTTGCTTGTAATAGAATTTTCTTTGCTTGTGTGCAGACTGTTCGCAAGGGAGTGCTCGTCGCTCGATAACATTCGATCGATCCTCATCCATGGGGCATGTGCATTGTGCACACATGATGGTCGATGGAGTTGGTAACCATGAACGGTCAAAAGATGAACACAAACCTGTATCACGTCTCTCTTCATCCGATCAGTTGCCACGTGGCTATCTCTACAGTTTCCATGGTAACATCGTACATCTAGTCTCAAGGACAACATTCTAGCCTCCGTCTCCAGGGTATCAATGTGTGTCTCTGTAGTTGCCTCTTCAGAATGGGGTGTTGATTCTTGGAGGTCGTCTCCAGCAGCATGCCTATTCTAAGAGTCGGGTCAGATTGGAGGCAAATAAAATAATGAACTTAGATTTATCAATAATTGAGGAAATCTAATGGAATATCAATATATTTGAATTTATATCAATCATAAAGTTAACTATTTTATTTTCAAAATCTAACAATATTTTTCCGTTTCACATGCGATCCAATAAACCCCTACGGGAAATTCTGATTTTGAATTTGGTCCATGACTGAAATCATATTTTGATTTTTGTCAAGATTTTTTAAACTTTAAAATTAAAGATAAATTGTTGACTTTGACTTCGTGGAATAATCTACTTCTACGGAGTAATTCATTCTAAAATTAGACAATATCAAGCTCAGTACGGATACCTTTTCTCATTTTAGTAATTTCATCGTCTGGGTTAAAACTATCCCCAATTAACATCTGGTGTAATTCATAGGGTCAAGTCGGGAGAGACAGAAGACAATGATGTGTTAAATGGGAAGTAAATTGACACCACGCGCAATTAAACTATATTTCATGTTGTTCAGACGGGGGAATATTTTTAACAAATTAAAGTTTGACAATTGCTAAAATTTAATACAAACAAGAAACGATCAGAATTGAAACTTTGAAAATCATTTATGTGCATTCAATTTCGATTTTAAATTCTCCGAAGGGCGAAGGGGTTGGCATGCAATTAATCAACTATCACCTCTCAAATAGCTAAATTTAGAATACACCACTGTGAAATTGACAAAATCAGAACTGTGAAATTGGCACTTCACACCAAGTAGACTATATTGTGCACGTGCAACACGACGCATTTCATCGATTAAAGAAGTGATGAATGCTATAATTTGATACAAAATAATAAATTATCCTCATAATTTGTCAGTAACAACTATCTACAGGCACGTCAAATTCTAATTTTTTATTGACATTAATGACATGTTAATGACTTCAGCACTAGAATTACAAATCCCTTCATTAACGGACCCATTAGAAGTACTGTTCGTGGTAAGAGGACGCAGGTGCCAAGGTCGTATATAATGGCTTGTAGGTAGGTGAAGAAGCAGTCTACTTAGACCCACGGCTCCCGGAGGGTGCAGCAAAAGCAGGCGTTACAACACCATCAACGCACCATGCTAAACTATGATAATGACGTCACTCTCTCACCACCTATTGTACGAATGTGACAGCTCCATACTGGCAACTCCCAACGAAACACACGAGTCACAGGAGGAGAATTGCACGCGTATTGAGAGTGTTGAACCTAAATTATATAAGTTTGTGATATGCCGTAGCTTCTACATAATTATTGTTGAAAGCGGTTCACGGGGAAAGTTTAAATATTTTCACTGGCCTAGTACTAATAAAAGTTACTGCGGAATGCTCTGACATTTAATAAAAAGCTATAGTTTCATTAACATTGAATATCTTTATTCTAATTTGGAAAGTGAAAGAGATTGCAGGAGTAAGAATAATCATGATGTGGATTTAGAACATTTACATATAATTATAAGGGACCCGTTTTTCTGGGGAACAAACATTTAATCTCACGACATTTCATCTCACGACACTTTATCTCGTAATGTTCCAACTACGAGCAAAAGTTAGGGTCTGGGTTAGGGTCTGGACAGGGAGATGCAAAGTGTCCTGACATGAAATGTTTTGAGATAAATGTCGTACTACCGTTTTTCCATGGCAAGGAACTTTCTTGAAAATTCCAAAATCATTGAATTTGCAGTGAAAAATGAAATTTTAAATAAAGAAAATCACAAATATAAGTGCATATCAATTAAATTAATTAATCAATTAACATTAACAAAAAGAAACCAACGAAAAACCTTTTATCAAACTCAAAGGTACTAAGTTGTGTAGTTAAGTTATTCATATTGCATCCCAAACCCCAAAAATCGTTACCAAATCTTGATTTAAACTTAATTTATCAGCCCAGCTACAATGTACAATTAGGATTAATACCATAATAACCAGTTTCGGAGTTTCTTTCATCATAACCAAAGCAAAGGAAAAAAAATCACAGGACCCTCCTAATAAATAAAATAGTTGATCTTGTTACTGAATCCCATCTCAAAATTACAAAAAGTTGGCTCTGGCTACGTTTCGTCTTTAACTCTTCAAATAGCATTAGCATAATTTGCTTGGATGAGGATCCTTACAATCAGAAGCCCAGCTCCTAAAAACATAAACATTTTGCGTTTCAGGAGAGCACCTCATTTCTTCCTCTTCTGCTTGATTGTGTTCCCAGCTCCTGCGAACGCCTCAAACCCCACTTCACTACCATTTGCCGTGTGCACCACAGGAATGGCCCTGGTGAAGACGATCTTCCCGATTTTAAAGTCCAGGTCCGGGCCCCGCACGATAACGTTAGGTGCCCCCGCGCCGGCCGCCTCGCCGCCGGCGGTGGCTTTCTTCTTGCGCCGCCCCAGCACTTTACCCTCGCCCGTGAAGGCAGAGAAGGCGGCGTCCACCTGGGGAGTTCATTCAATGAATTTGGTGGCAGTTAGACGAGTAGAACTACACCAACTGACCAATGAAACTAAGCAGAAGTTGGGAATATGCAAAGTTGGGAGTCCCTGAAGTTGAAAACCGCCGCTCGTTTTATATCACTTGAAATTCATTGTCAGGCGTTGCCTGACCGACCCCCTCGTGCGCGCGAAGCGCGCGCGCCACGCTTTGAAATAATGGGTCTGACGACGTCAGACAAGAAATTCACGTACCACCATTGGAGCAGGCTCGTCCACTTCGGCCGGGGCAGCTTGGGTGGGTGGCACGTAGCCAATAGGGGGAGCAAAGTCAACGTTCAGATCACACTCGATGATAGAGATAGCCTGTGGGGGAATACGAGGTGATCAAATTAAATGTATCGTAAAAGAGTTCTGATTTAACCCCTTCTGAAAATGAAATTTCCACATAACCAGCATTTGTACGTACGTGATACTGATTTATCACTGTTTTCACGTACTAAAATGGTGGATTCATTGAAAATTTTGTCAATATTTCTATCAAATCAGGACTTACATCGGCAGGTCTGCACTCCAAAACACACATTTCATACTCGTGGTTGTTGTAGTTGAGACTGATGGTGTCTCCCTTCGTCAAACACGCAAACTTACGCAGGACTCTTTCTAGCACTGCCTTAGGAATAATTTCATGAATGAAGGTAAGTTACCGTAATTGTGTGCTGCACATTCATCGATCGATGAAGGGTTTGATCAAGACGCACAATTGGCTTATAGAATCTCTGTCGTATTTTACGCGTTTCCATCGATTGATCCAGGTGAACACATATGGGTTAGGTGGATAGTGGAGAGCTGTGCTTGAAATGATAAATAGAATTAAACAAATTAAAACATTCTTGCACGCTTAGACATTGTTAAATAGATATCGAGGAGGGAACTATTTTAGTCATTTAAGCGTAAAACAAAATCCAAAGCATGATTATATGAACCGGCTGTGTTAGACGCTCCACCTAATCTGCATTCTGCAGATAACACATACCTTAGGGTTGTGGATGTCAATGAACTCCGGGGACTGAGGTTGGAACTTGACGAAGGTTCCCTTTGGCAGGTTGCCAGACTTGACAGTGACTCTCTGTCCCTCCTGCAAACACAGGTTCCTGAACATCCAGTAAGGGATGTAGATCCGACCCTCCTCAGCAACAAACTCCAACACACCTAGGGGTGACGTTGTATCATAGTTTACTAGGGGGTGTAGAAAAAGATAGGGAACTGGGAGGGGTGACGTTGTTATCATAGTTTACTAGGGGGTGTAGAGAAAGATAGGGGAGGGGTGACATCATAATCATAGTTTAGAGGGGAATGCAGACAAAGCGAGGGGGGAGGTGACGTCATTATCAAAGGGTGGGATGTAGAGCAGGGCCGTAAAACGAAAAGAAAAACTGGTTTGGACATGGAATTCTTGTAAGGTCATAAATTGGCAGACATTGCATGCCCGCCGCAGGCGAAATTTTTGCAAATTTTAGATTTTTCATTGCATTTTGATCAATTTTCCAGCAATCTACCGAAAAGCTGAGGGGGACGTGTCCTCCCTGTCCCACCAGGAATTACGAGCCTGATATAGAGAGGTGTGATGACGCCATTATCATAGTTTAGTAGATGTAGACAAAGTGAGGGGTGAGATGACGTCATTGTCACAGTTTAGAGTGACGAATTGATTACAAGAACCGACTGTTGCACCAGTATGTGGGGTGTACCGTTATATTTTATGCGTAAGTCAGCGTTAAACAGAATTACCCAAATTTATTCCTCTTTTCATGTAAAAGAAACTTTCAACATGGAAATCTGTGCTTCTAATTTATTGTGAAGTAATCCACGCAATATAAAATTCATATTAACTACACACGTGACTTTTATAACATCTGAGTTTCGACTATTACCCGGTTATAGCAGGTAAAAGGCTATTGATTGAGGTTAACAAACTTTAGATTGTGCTTGGGTGAATTAAAGTTAAACATGTTCTATTCATTAAGTTAGGATGATGAAAAGAATTATGAATTTAATGATCCACTAGACTCACTTTCATGAGTCTCATGGACCAAGAATTAGCTCAAGTCGGAGTTAACAGCCGGGATTTTAGTTTTATTAACTTCAGTGAAATCAAAGACCAACCCATTACTAATGAATAAACCCGATGATTCTCAAACCTTATTCACCCAATCAGATGACAATATTATGTCAAAAAGACCAACATACCCCTATACTTACCACAATGGGTAGTTCTGTTTGAGACAGGGTTGTGAAGGGAGAAGAGGAGAGGGTAGGGGATGTTGAGACGTGTCACTGAGTCGAGAGCCGAGGGAGGCATGATGATCTTACCACCAGTGTCTACGTCATGTCTAGCATCACCTGAGGGAATGGGGATCAGAGATGAGATAGCGGATGTGTTATGTTATGGGTTGGGATAATGGATGAGGTAGGGGATGAGAAAAGGGTTGGGATAAGGGATGAAATAGGGGGTCGAGGAAAAATGGTAATAAAAGGTCGAGGATAGAGCACGGAGGAGCAAAGGGGGTGTGAAGAAATGGAATATAGGAGAGGAAATGTAACAGAATTGCCCGAGAAACAGTACTCAAGTCCAGGAATATTTGCTATATCTCTAATTAAAATTCCCACTTTTACCTGACATGAAGGACACAGGATAACACTTGTAGTCGTGTTCGAATGGCATTTCAGCCATGTTCTCAAATATCCGAGCAAACATCCTGTACCTATCAACGTGATGATCATTGTAAAGTTTACATAAATTAGTGATAAGTTATAATAGTGGAGGAATTATTTATCATCAAATATTTGACAGCTACAGTAGATGAAAAAACCTCAATTCCGATCCTTCTGATTCATAAATCCACGTCCATGATATTCATAGTTCTGAAGTAGTAACATGTTGATTGTTGACATTGAAAAATACAATCTGTGTCGGATGGAATCGTCACATCATAAACATGTTTAAAACAAAATCTGTTGTTAAAAGTTGTGTTTACTTGGATTCGATCCGCATCATGTCAATCATAACTTTGACGTAGTAATGATAAAATATATACCGTTGTCAAATTTCGATAAATACAAATGATAAAAACTATTAAATGTGGCAATGATTTCGCTTTAGACATTTTCAATATTCGATAATTTAATCCTATCCGGCACAGATTTTATTTTTCAATTTTAACATGTTACTACTTCAGAACTTTGAATATGAATTTGTGAATCAGAACTACCACCATAATTACAGTTTTAACCTAAACAGCAGCTGTCATACTCAATCAGAGAAAAGTTAAAAACTCCAATCAAGTCCAATTATATAACTAAATAATCATACACTGCTCTAAAAACACCTTACTCATTGTGGAACAGAATAGGTCGAACAAATGGAATGCATGGTTTAAAAAGCAAGTATTTACATAATATTTCATTTCCATGATATTTCATATTTAGTGGATCATAATAAAATAACAAATAACAGTCATAAAATACAAGTATCTTGTCTGAAATAAATGGCCACATAAAATATGTGGACAAGAAGCATTCCATTAGCAGAATGAGTAAAATGGTGGTAAATACAAACTAACGCAGTTCATAAAGTTTGATCTGCCCTAGCATTTTGGCATGAATTGGTCGGCAATTGCAAATAAGTAATAACAGAGTGATCACTAATCGTAGATCCACCTTCAGTACCCGAGCAAATATTTCACAGAAATCATCGTTATCCGGGAGTGAACCCAGTGATTTTGTGTCACGTTATGGCTCTTGTGTCCACCCCGTGGGGTATCGTGCCGTTCAACAGGACTTGTAACAAGTTAGTCCGGTTAGCCATCCGATACTTGACTTTCCTCATCTCCTCGAAACTATCCTCGAGTTTGAGGTCTTGTAGGACTCGCTGCATGTCGATCTCAGCTGAGGGTAAGATAGAACGTGGTAATTTTAATCCACAACACAGTACAAATTTGCAGTAATTCGACCAACTCAAGTCTCTGTAGTCTGTGTTTTAATATCGACGGTGTATTAGTTTACCCTCAGGTCCATTTTACATGGACCAATCAGTGCGTGAGTTGATTTTAGACTTGATTCATGATTGGTCTTGAATTTCATGGCAAGCTCGGGATTCTATGGGTTAAAGCTAATATGAAGCGGGGTTTATAACGGCCCTTCCGACCTTAATAACCCTTTTGGGTCAAATTACAGTCTGCGTAACCACTCCTATATCTATCCCTGTTCCCCTGAGTCTGACCTCCGTTCTCCCCTGACATGTTGACCAGAATCCCTCGGCTTCCCCAGATACCTGCTGCAATTGCATGCCCACACGTGCAGCCTACCTGCTCCCAACACGTGCGACTACCGATGCTGTGCAGGTGGTTTTTGTCGACAAAGGGTCAAGATGAGACGGTAGTAGATAATGGGAGCCAGGATAATTGTATTTTTGAGAATGGTGTCAGAAACGTGTGACTGTAGCGATGTTGTAACAATTGTTAGACGAGCATGCAGACTAGCAATGATTGACAATGGTTTTTAATGCACGGTCAATGAGCTATCGTAAGTTTAATGGACTCATAGTTTTCTTTCGAATATATCAGCCCACCATTTTCTCTTGGGCGTATATATTGCACGAGACTTCGAGGGTACACTAATACGTGATGTAGACCAGGATGATGAAATGGTTTTGAAAAAAATCTAAATTTGGAATTTCTCAGTAATATGGGTACATCAGAACTCTGTAAAAAGCTCAGTAAAAGAAGGATTTCCTCATTCCCACAAATTGTCTCATGTATGAGAAAATGTGAAATCAGTAGAAGCTCCAAAACTCACTTTGCGGATGGATGAGACTTCCTCTTCTTCCATAAACTCGCCGAAATCTCACCAACTTTTTAATCTAACTTCTAAGTTAATAGCTAAGTGTAAGGACTCACCGAGTCTAAGCCTCTCCCAGCCAATGTGTTTGTTGCAGGACCTCTTTGCGCGCCGGCACACCGCAGTGTCTTCCGTTATCTTGGATAGTTCCAGCGGACACCCGCAAATACCGCTGTGTTCTTCCTGCATACAGGGGAAGGGTTATTCCTAATGAGGAATAATGCGAAGGAATCCAACAGCAGATCAATCTTTAAAGGAGGCGGTCCCCTACCCCTCCGTATGTTTACAGTAGTGTAATATTGTAAGAACCATCCCGTTGGGATTTGCGGAATAGTGAATACAGTAATCATAAAAAAGTTCCAACTTCCATTCAAATATTCAGAGTAAATGTGAAAAATCTTTATTAATCAAGAAATCAATTTTAGCGCATAGGTGTCGTGAGTTCGAGAAATCTGAAATTCCGAGTCACACGGTGCCATGTGCTACGTGCTATACTGTTAAAATCAGTATCACGCCCGTGAAAATGGGGGTCTTGTAGAAACTTCAGAAGGCGTTCTCAAAACTCGCTACACCTACGTAACCCATAAGTGTGTGCAATGTACATGCATCGATCGATGAGAGATTGATAAAGACGAACAAGTTACAGTGAGCGCTATCTATATTAGATAGAATTCATGTCGAATTCACGCGTACAGTATTTTTACGCGTTTTTTTCGATCGATCCATGTGCACACATGGGTAAGATCCCTCTCCACAAACCTTTTCCTTGTTGTGATCAGGACACAGAACCCTCAGCTTCTTGCAGTAGGTGCCTTGCTGTCTGTCGTACGCGTCACACACAGGCGACTCCCACGTTACGTGACACTTGACCGTGCTCCCCAGCGCTAACTTAGACTCAAACTGAGACAGTTATCAGGTGTTAACTTAGACTCAAACTGATGCAGTTATTTGGTGTTAACTTAGACTCAAACTGAGGGAGTTATTTGGTGTTAACTTAGACTCAAACTGAGGCAGTTATCAGGTGTTAGGTGCTCCCCAGCGCTAACATAGACTCAAACTGATGCAGTTATTTGGTGTTAACTTAGACTCAAACTGAGGCAGTTATCAGGTGTTAGGTGTTCCTCAGCGCTAACTTAGACTCAAACTGAGGCAGTTATCAGGTGTTAACTTAGACTCAAACTGAGGCAGTTATCAGGTGTTAGGTGCTCCCCAGCACTAGTTTAGACTCAAACTGAGGCAGTTATCAGGTGTTAACCTAAACTCAAACTGAGGCAGTAATCAGGTGTTAGGTGCTCCCCAGCGCTAACTTAGACTCAAACTGAGGCAGTTATCAGGTGTTAACTTAGACTCAAACTGAGGCAGTTATCAGGTGTTAACTTAGACTCAAACTGAGGCAGTTATCAGGTGTTAGGTGTTCCTCAGCGCTAACTTAGACTCAAACTGAGGCAGTTATCAGGTGTTAACCTAAACTCAAACTGAGGCAGTAATCAGGTGTTAGGTGTTCCTCAGCGCTAACTTAGACTCAAACTGAGGCAGTTATCAGGTGTTAACTTAGACTCAAACTGAGGCAGTTATCAGGTGTTAACTTAGACTCAAACTGAGGCAGTTATCAGGTGTTAACTTAGACTCAAACTGAGGCAGTTATCAGGTGTTAACTTAGACTCAAACTGAGGCAGTTATCAGGTGTTAACTTAGACTCAAACTGAGGCAGTTATCAGGTGTTAGGTGTTCCTCAGCGCTAACTTAGACTCAAACTGAGGCAGTTATCAGGTGTTAACCTAAACTCAAACTGAGGCAGTAATCAGGTGTTAGGTGTTCCTCAGCGCTAACTTAGACTCAAACTGAGGCAGTTATCAGGTGTTAACTTAGACTCAAACTGAGGCAGTTATCAGGTGTTAACTTAGACTCAAACTGAGGCAGTTATCAGGTGTTAGGTGCTAATTTAGACTCAAACTGAGGCAGTTATCAGGTGTTAACTTAGACTCAAACTGAGGCAGTTATCAGGTGTTAACTTAGACTCAAACTGAGGCAGTTATCAGGTGTTAGGTGTTCCTCAGCGCTAACATAGACTCAAACTGAGGCAGTTATCAGGTGCTTAGACTCAAACTGAGGCAGTTATCAGGTGTTAACTTAGACTCAAACTGAGGCAGTTATCAGGTGTTAGGTGCTCCCCAGCGCTAATTTAGACTCAAACTGAGGCAGTTATCAGGTGTTAACTTAGACTCAAACTGAGGCAGTTATCAGGTGTTAACTTAGACTCAAACTGAGGCAGTTATCAGGTGTTAGGTGTTCCTCAGTGCTAACATAGACTCAAACTGAGGCAGTTATCAGGTGTTAACTTAGACTCAAACTGAGGCAGTTATCAGGTGTTAACTTAGACTCAAACTGAGGCAGTTATCAGGTGTTAGGTGCTCCCCAGCGCTAACATAGACTCAAACTGAGGCAGTTATCAGGTGTTAACTTAGACTCAAACTGAGGCAGTTATCAGGTGTTAGGTGCTCCCCAGCGCTAATTTAGACTCAAACTGAGGCAGTTATCAGGTGTTAACTTAGACTCAAACTGAGGCAGTTATCAGGTGTTAACTTAGACTCAAACTGGTTTGGAATTTCAAGTTTTTGAATCCTTCACAGTAAAATGCGTTCAAAATAAGCTTATTTTATCAAAATTAAAGCAATTATTTTTTCAAATAATCTAACAGGGAATTACTTTCATATATAGTATATCCCGTTGGGCAAATAACTAGCTACTCTGAGTTCTAAAACACACACACCTTGTTGTAGCAGCGCTCCATGTGTCTGGCAGCACTCTTATCAGTACAAGACATTCCGCAGATCACACAATCCATCTCCTCGTTATCAACCACCTGGGAAAGTTACTGTAAATGTGTGCAGATCACTCAAAAAGGAGTCCTCGATAACTTTTGATACTAACAATTGTGCACTCTACTCTAACCATCAATAAAGTGTAAATTCACTATCACTAGAAAAGTCTCCAATTCACTGTCAAGTTGCATTTCGACAAGTACTGGATGGATGCTACCTCACCGCTATTATCTGTTACAATTTACATCACCAATCACCATAGCGACATTATAGTGACAACTAACATCACATTGTCACCATGGTGACATCACGTTGTTACCATGGTGACACCATGTTGTCACCATGGTAACGCTTCTCTCAACTCACCTCTTTACAAGTAACGAGTGCCTGCTGCCCTCAACTCACCTCTTTACAAGTAACGAGTGCCTGCTGCCCTCAACTCACCTCTTTACAAGTAACGAGTGCCTGCTGCCCTCAACTCACCTCTTTACAAGTAACGAGTGCCTGCTGCCCCTCTTTACAAGTAACGAGTGCCTGCTGCCCTCAACTCACCTCTTTACAAGTAACGAGTGCCTGCTGCCCTCAACTCACCTCTTTACAAGTAACGAGTGCCTGCTGCCCTCAACTCACTGCCTGGCCGTCCATTGCTGGGCGATGGGACCCCGCCTTCCTGGATGAGAGAGAAGGGTAGTGCTGTAGTAGGGAGCAAATAGGGGTTTCTTGGGAGGCAAAAAGTTGTAAATGCTGGAAACATGCTATGGAAACTAGAAATTTCATAGAAATGAGGGAAAACTGTGAAAACTCACCGTTAGCCCAGCCTGATTGACCTTGACACTCGACTTAGTGCCCCCAACCAGACCCCCTCCTTTCTTGGAAGAAGTAGAGGTGTCCACAACCACATCCATAACTCCTACATCGACATCCTCATCTTCGGAAGTAGACACTTGCAGAGCCGCGGACTTCTGCTTTGTTGATTTCGACAGTGCGCTGTGTGATGGGTTAGGTTATTTAACTTGCTACCCAACAAATTTACAGTAAATCATTTACCTACGAATCCCATAGCTTAAAGGCCCTTAAGGCTTTGAGGACAATATAAGATTTTAGTGAACCACCTAGGTGATTCATTCTGAGCCCAAGGACTGCTCAAAAAGATATTACCAAACTAAAGCTAGCATTGTTTTTGTTGGCCGTCTGTGAAGGATTAGGATGATGATAAGGGTTAGGGTAAGTGTTGGGGTTCTAGTTGGAGCAGCAAATAGAGCTATAGTTAGTCCGCCTTAGATCCGCCGAAAGAAAGAAAGTCGGCGTTCCTTCAGACTGTCTGTGTCGAATTTCTGTCCGATCCATTTACTGATGAGTAGAACGCGCACGAGGCCGGCCAGCTAAGCCGCGCAAACTAAATGTTGTTATCGGAAAGTTATCAGAGAAATGTCGGCGCGCGTTACAAAAATAAACCTAAAATCGCAAATTTTGTGCCACATTAGGCACAAAAGTTAACTTTTCATGAACTATGAGACTTTGGGTATTGGGTGCAGATATGGGTATTACCCACAAACCTCAAGAAATGCAAAGATACTTCGTTATCTGTTCATCTGAAACCTCAAGAAAGAGTCAAAGTCTACTTCGTTATCTGACTCATCTGAAACCTGGAAAGGAATTGGGATTAATAAAATTATTCCGAAAGAAATACCAATACTTGGTTTTATAGTCTTGAAACAATCACTGGCTTATCAATAAACATGTTTAAGTTCAACCCTTCTTAACTGAGGGGACCCCTACTGGCATCCCCTGCATCCTCACTCGCTACATGTCTTAATGACCCTCCTTCTTATATCCATCAAAAGAAGGAGGGTTGTTACTTATAGAATTAACAATATGGTAATTAGAAGGACTCACCTTTTCTTCTTTTACATTCTTTTCTTTTATTGTTTCCTTTCCGATTTCACTTTCCATAGGTTCCTCCTTAATGCTTACAGTTGTATCTTCTAATTTTACTTGGACATCTTCCTTCTTCTTTTCCTTTGATTGTTCTACTTCAACCTTTTCTTCCTTGATAACTTTCGTTTTTTCTTCTTTTATTGGTTTCTGCTTCTCATCCTTGCTGATCTTGCTCCTTTCTTCCTTGAAAAGTTTCAGTTTTTCCTCCTTAGCTACTTTCAACTTTTCTTCTTTTGCCACTTTCAACTTTTCTTCTTTTGCCAATTTCAGTTTATCGTCTTTTTGTTTCTGTTTTTCAAGAGCTCTGATCTTATCCTCCTTGGATATTTTAGGCTTTTCATCTTTTTGCTGTTTATTTGCAATAACTTCATCTCTCGACGATTTCTGACTTTCTCCTTTCAATACTTTTTGTTTTGCAACATCTCGAGATTCTTTCGGGATTTTGAATTTGCTTGAGTCATCTGCTCGTGGTTTTGCTGTAACTTCAGTTTGATGTTGTGGCGTCGATCGCGATTCCACAGCTGGAACATCCAATTTTTCGAGACTCTTAGCCTTCATTTCTTCCTTAGCAGCTTTGTGCTTCGCTTCATCACGAGATTGTTTCCTCTTTCTCTCCTCCTTAGAATCTGAATGTTCGTGTTTTCTCTTGGGAATGCATTCTTCCTCACTTTCACTCTCGAACACGAGCTTGCTTCGTCTCTCCTCCTTCCGTTTTTCTTTCCGTTTTAACTTCTCCTTGTGACGTTCCTTGGACTTCTCTTTGTGCTTCTCTCGTTCCCTTTCTTTTGTCTTTTTGTACACAGTCTTTAGAGTTGGATCTTTTTCTGAGGAATACAAATAATTAATTGTCGTAATATCAAAAACGAATGTTGACCAATAAAGGAATTGTTGTAAACTAGAGTATTTTTGTCCCGATTCTAGCTTCGAAGTAAAAAAGATACACTGTCATTCAACGGTAATGTTACAGTTACATTGACCTAGTCGTTTCCTTTCAGGAATATATTTTCAAACAAACAGAGACTTTAAACCTTTACAAAAGGGGCAGTAGTACTGATCGACATCCTTTGCTTGTTCGCTGTTGATGTTAATACAAGATCCATGAAACCACTCCTCACAACCATCGCAGGCTATCATGAACTTGTTACCTGAATTGAGGGGCTGTTAGTAAATACTCTGTTATCATGAACTTGTTACCTGAATTGAGGGGCTGTTAGTAAATACCCTACTTGATATTATTGGCTATCATGAACTTTTACAAAATGAGGCGCTGTTAGTAAAGCTCTGTTATCGAACTTGTCGTTGAAATATTCTTTTTATGAAATCCCCATGATTTTTTACATCAGAGGCGTACATATTGTAACTTAAATTCAAGAAAGTGAAGAGGGAATTTTATTTCGTTTTGCTTACCGATCAAGTGGATATGCAGCCTCATCTTTATAGTTCCGCAAATAGGTAAATAAAGTACAGAATTCAGCAACCCATGCTCCTTACCATAGGCTCCCCGACATATGTGGGGGCATTGTTCGTTTAGAGGTCAACGACATCGTGATGTTGTAAAATACGTATGATGCGTGGGATGTAACGCGTGACTGATTGATATGGTGATGTAACGCATTATCATGGTGATGTAACGCGTTACTATGGTGATTTAACTTTGGTGATGTCAAGCGTTATTATGGTGACAGCATGCGTTCCTAAGGTTACCTAACGCGGTCACTCAGATGTAGGATATTGCAAGAATTGCTAAAAAAGAGGAACTTACACAATTTGGATTGAATTCATCGATAAAGTGTTAGGTAAAAAGACAGTGTGGCTTATTAAGATATTACAAATATTTAAATAATAGATTTTTGAAATGATATTTAAAAGGTATTCAAACAATAATAATGCTATTACACATGTAATTTTTATAATACCAAGAAAAAATTAAATATATTTTTCTGCAAAAACTGATTATTCAAATTTGGTAATAACCACTTTGACCATCATCACTGATGATGATGGCAAAACTTATCATGAAACCATTTAATTCAACTTTACAATAACGAACGCTTGTTAACAAAGTTAAATATCTAAAACTCCTCCCCTTTTTATTCATGAAATATTCTACAAATTCATTTAAACAATTTAATGTAAGAAGATGTTTAATTGATCGTCTAATACTCTAATAACAATTTAATGACACATATTTTGAACCAGTGTCTTTGATATTGGCTAATGATGTACGCTAAATCCTATATTCATATCTGAGCCTTCAAAAGTAACCATTAAATCTAAATAAACAAAATAAAATGCTAGATATCATGATATATAAAATATTTAAAGAAGTAACCAATATAAGTGAGATTCGATTACCAGAGCAGTCGATACGGCACGTCCGGCACAATTTTTCAGTTTATCGAGTTATCACATCACGATTTCGTCTATGAAGATCCTGTTGATACTGGGTTTTCTTCTGAAGTCGCTTCTTCTCCTGTCTGCACTTCCTCTGACACAGAACTGTCCTCTGCCTCAGTCTCAGTCTGGTGAGACACAGTCTCATTCCCTGTCTCCTGTAGACGAGACAGCGTCTCAGTGTCTAGATGAGGCACGCTCACCAAGGGGTCCCCCACCAATTCAGGAGGCGTGAGAAGGACCGGGGGGCTGTGCATGCCTGGGGTTAGGATGAGGGGAGGTGACATCTTGTCTACTCCTTCCAACTCAGCCCCCTCCACCCCTTCTAACTCAGCCCCTCCACCCCTTCCAACCCTGCCAACTCCACCCCTAACCTCTCCTCCTCCCCTCGAGGCAGTGACACTGGACTGTCACTGAGCGTCCTCCGGGCGCTCTGTGTGAGGACCTCCGGCAGAGACTGTCGCTCGTAGTACAGCAGGTAGATCTGTTGTCGCTGGAGCTCCTCCACGGACGCCAGTCTGACCACGTCATCGGACGCGAATAACCACTGAGTGTCGTTGATCTTGCGGTAGGTGACGTAGTGGCCGGAGTTGGCCGTACCGTGGTGGACGATCACTGATTTGAGGGTGTAGTTGAGTCCTTCTACCATGGGCGGGTCTCGCTCCTTAGGGTCCTTAGCGTCGTAGGATCGGACCACTTCAAAGCCGTCCACTGGACGACTCACTGCAGGTTCTTGTTCTACAAGCTCACCTTCCGTGTTGAACAGCGCTTGGTATGCGAATAGCGTTAAGTCGAGGGACTCAATGGGGAAGGAAACGTGGTCGTTATTCTTCGTCATGGAGCCGTTATCAAACTCCGTCCGGTTGATCTGAATACAGAGACACTTTGGCGCCTTGGCGATCTTAACCTGTTTCCTAAAATCGCAGGTAGTGGTAATGCCGTCCCTCTCCGTACAGGCATCACACTCCACCCCTGAGACTGTCTCCTCAGAGAAGTAGGTGTGGAGCATGTCTCTCAGACTACGGAATGAGAGGCTCATCAGGGGTGGAGCTACGCTGCTCTGAGAGGAGGAAGCTCGGGAGAGGTGGAGGGTGAGGTTGTCGAAGGGCTCGATCCTCCGGGAACTCTCAGTCTGACAGTCCGTACAAGCCAGGGAGATGAGGAACTTGCCCTGAACTGGGACAGGGAGTTGGAGGGAGGTCTCAGTGGGGAGCAGCATACGAGCTTCACGTTCTACTGAAGTTATGAGGACTTGGAAGGCTTCGTAGGCGTCCTCCTGGGTGAAGAGGGTGTCCCACCCGTGCTCTGTCATGGCTCTGTGAACCTTGTTGAGTGAGAAGGGGTCAGTGTGAACCTGGGAGTGGAAGAAGGGGTCATTGTGAACCTGGGAGTGGGAGAAGGGGTCAATGTGAACCTGGGGGCGGGAGAAGGGGTCAATGTGAACCTGGGAGTGGGAGAAGGGGTCAGTGTGAACCTGGGAGTGGAAGAAGGGGTCAGTGTGAACCTGGGAGTGGAAGAAGGGGTCAGTGTGAACCTGGGAGTGGGAGAAGGGGAACCTGGGAGTGGGGAAGGATAGTGTGAACCGTTGGAAGAAGGGGTCAGTGTGAACCTGGGAGTGGAAGAAGGGGTCAGTGTGAACCTGGGAGTGGGAGAAGGGGTCAGTGTGAACCTGGGAGTGGGAGAAGGGGTCAGTGTGAACCTGGGAGTAGGAGAAGGGGTCATTGTGAACCTGGGAGTGGGAGAAGGCTGAAGGGGTCAGTGTGAACCTGGGAGTGGGAGAAGGGGTCAGTGTGAACCTGGGAGTAGGAGAAGGGGTCAGTGACCAGTGTGAACCTAGGAGTGAGAGAAAGGGTCAGTGTGAACCTGGGAGTGGAAGAAGGGGTCAGTGTGAACCTGGGAGTGAGAGAAGGGGTCGAAACAAGAGATTAGGGGATTAGAGATAAAGGGGCATAGTCTATTGGGTCAGGTAAAACGGTTAGAGGGGCAAAGTCTAGCTGGACTAAGAAAGTACTTGAAAGGAGGGGAGTAATTTAGTGGGTTAAGTAAGGAGTGGAATGGTCTAGAGGGGTAGGTAAGAATTTAAGGACAGCGGGGAATTAGGCAGCTAATTAGGCAATTAAATCTTACTTAATCATCTTTAAATCTTTAATCATTGGCTTTTATAGCGAAAACTGGTACACTGTATCATTAATCGAGTAGCTTTGTACATGCGGATTTGATTAATGAAACATTAGGTCGTGGAGTCAATTTTGATACATACACAAGCATTGCTAGGTGTAATGCACTAGTAATGCACTAGTACAATGTATACTGCACAGCAAGGATAGTTACTTTCGTTGAAGTAAGGCACAATTCTCTTTAAAACAAACCTCAGACTAACGCAGATTACGTAAAGTTAACTCAAGTTATTTTTACGTTCTTCAACTTAAAACTTAATGGTACTTAATCCAATGTCTTATCTATACTTCTATAGAGGTGTATGGATATACTAAAATCAAACCAAAAATACTGTAATCGATTTTCAAATTCAAGGATTGACATAAGAGGCGAAAGAGACTAAACTGTGAAGTAAATTTCACATCTTGCTGGTGTACCTTGTTGAGGGAGGTACTCTGAGAGCCGTCAGTAGGCAGTTGCAGGGTGGTCAGCACTTCACATAGAGCTGATATCATGGGGGCTGATTTCCTTAACTCCTCCGTTATCACTAACTCCTCCTCCACCTCCCTCTCCTCGGACACACTCTCTCCTCCCTGAAGCTGAAGGGGGGGGGTGTTCATTGGCATGCTGGATAAGGAAAATGGAAAAGCTAACGACATGATCGACTAAAGGGTGATTGGAACTGAAAGGAATCACCTCAAACTAAAACAGATTAATAACAGATTTAACGTAAAGCAAGACACTAACAACTTATCAATAATAGAGAATTTATATACCGGTCTTGCTAAGCAATACTCTGTTGCTTTAACAGTTTAAACCTATGTTGCTAAGCAACACTATGTTGCTTTAACAGTCTATACCTGTGTTGCTAAGCAACACTTTGTTGCTTTAACAGTCTATACTTGTGTTGCTAAGCAACACTATGTTGCTTTTACAGTCTATTCCTGTGTTGCTAAGCAACACTGTGTTGCTTTAACAGTCTATACCTGTGTTGCTAAGCAACACTATGTTGCTCTAACAGTCTATACCTGTGTTGCTAAGTGCTGGGTCCTCCGCAGTATCTCCTGTATCCAGGCGTAGAAACTGTCTACAGACGACAGAGCTTGAGTGACACAGTTCAGAAAACAGGTATTGCCCAGGTTTTCTAAGGAGGGACGGAGCCTGCCTGAAAGGGATGTTCCTGTTATGTGTGCTCAGCAGTAAAAGGGCAATAAAGATGTAAAATAGTGATATGATTTCTAAAATGATGAGTGAAACACTTAATACATTAATGAGTAATTGGATAACTCTAAATTACTATACAAATAGTTAATCTTAGTCAGTGATCCGAGGTGTAGTGATTAACTTCAAATATGCAGTTGAGTAGAGCTGACGATTGTTCTTTCACTTTGCACAAAATCTACCTATCAATTATTTATACTAAGTTTTCACAAACCTTACGAAGAGTTTTTACAAAATGGTGCAAAATCTGGGGATTTTTCAAATAATCCCCATATTTTTGCTCCCCTACAGTACAAAAATTTAATTCGAAATTTGTAAATTCGGTGAACATTGAAAAGATTTTCATCTTTTCACATTACCAAAATTTCGATCGCTACAATTGTAACATCATCAGTAATAAGTATCCCTCGTTCGGTAATATGAGTTTTAGCGAATGATGAATGCTCAGTGCTCACGTCACGTGAATATAATGAACTTTTCACAAATTTCAAATTATCGAAGCGAATAGGATCCTCAAGACATAATTCGAATTTCACTTAATTAATATGTCTGTTATCTGGGACTGATGGAGTTTTAAAGTGTCATACAAGTGCACTTCCAACTGTCCGGTCCAAACTAAAAGCCCATGACATATCATAGTATTATGTGAAGACGTAGTACAAGGTACGTGTACAGTGTACATTACGTCTGGAGTCAGGTAATTAGGACTGATAATTTACTAATTTGTTGTGTAATGTGTACAGTACACACGCTCCTACATTAATTGACACTACTTTTTGAGTAGTAAAGATTAATGCGAGATGATGCGATAATTGTTGAAGTTTTTGGTTAATAATTCCGAAGTTTGCTGTTGGTTCAGTAGAGCCATGAAATTACGAAATAATTTCAGCTCACAAGTCACGACCGAAATGATGAAAACTTTAATCTTTTAATTAGAGGTCTCCATCGTCCATGGCAATTCAAATAACTAAACATTCCATGGAATATGGATGAGCGAAGGACGACTAAACATTCCACTAATTTTTCCAACCTTTTTTCCATCCCGTCTTGGAGTCGCCTCCCCATAGAACATATGCGGATATAGCTGCCACTGCACCAGTCAGGATCACACTGGACATGTGCTGCTTCACTAACTCCTGAATCATCTTGCAAACAGAGGAGGGGTTTGGGAGAGTTTTAAGGAAAGAGAGGGGATTTTCAAGGAAACTTTCAAGAAAAAGTATAACAGAGGAGGGGTTGGAGAAAGAAGAGGGGGAGTTTTCAGGAGAATTTCAAATATAATTTATAGCAAAAGTATTGTCATATAAATCGCAAAAATCTACTCATCTATGTCCTATAGGTATATAAATCATGTTAAAATGTTGATGATGTTTATAATTTATAACAAAAGCAATAGAGGGAAGGAGGATCAAACTTAAAGCTTGAAAGCTTAAGTTGGTCGCTCGTTAAGTGGTCAAAAGGTACCGGGCCTCAAGAAACAGAGGAACTACACAAGGTCCTTTTTGAGATTTAAAACACATCTTACTTGAGTAGGTGTTGTCAATCGAGGTGTCAATTTGCTGTGTCAACAGGGCGGGGTTGGTGTCAAGGCACCACAATGAGCTTACAGCTGCTACGACATCTCCTACACTGAGGACATTGGTAATGAAAAGCAGGGTACTCTTAAACCGTGCAAGGCATGGGAAATACCAGGAACATAGATAACGATATCTCGCAACTTCAGTTGTGAATATCCATTTTGGTGGAAAACCAAAACTAAATGAGCAAAAGTTTCATCAGTAGTCTGCACTTACATCAATCACAAGTTCACCAATAAGCAGTTGAACACTAAAACGACAGAATTCCATGTATATATGTACTTAAGAAAAGAAATTGGTTACCTTGGTTCATGATAGACCTAGTTACAATTTCGTATGAGGCTTTACAGAGTAATTACTTCGCACGATGTTATAATCTATCTTAATTCAAGTGTGGTTATGTCCGAAATTGCAATGACAACTTAATAATTACAACTGAATTCAGAATAGGTAAGCGCCCATATTAAGATACTATATAAACCAGTTAGACTGTAGTCTTTCGACCTTTGCTTCGAAATACA
Organism: Beroe forskalii; assembly: GCA_011033025.1. Classification (NCBI taxonomy): domain Eukaryota; kingdom Metazoa; phylum Ctenophora; class Nuda; order Beroida; family Beroidae; genus Beroe; species Beroe forskalii. Next base: position 539,148 of record WFMF01000044.1, read on the forward strand.
ATGATACACCAAATATAAAACTTAAAATTAAGGAGTCAATAAATTACTTCACCAAGTTGAATACCAAAATCACAGCTTAAAACATTTCCAATCAACCCTTGAACGCATAATAAGAAATTGTGATTCAGCCTCTATAGCCATCAACCTCCTCTCCTCATCTCCACTCGTCCTCATTGATATCATAGTCCACCATGGCCTGCTCCATGAACCACCACCGTCCCACCAGCCCCACATCTACCACTCGGTCCAGGTACTCGGCCCACCTCGGCCTCAGGAACACTGCCCCGAACTCGCGCAGCTCGGGGTTGAGATGTCGCGAGTAGACGAGGGAGAAGAGGCCGAGGGAGAGGTAACCTAGCCGACCCTGACTCTGCAGGGCTCTGATGTGGTCGATAAACTCCTCCGAGGTCTTGTTCCTGATCTGTCTGCGGAGGGAAGGCGTGTAATATGAAAATTGTATTATTATGAAGGCGAAATGAGAGAGAAATGTGAGAAGTGTGCCTTTAAAAGGGAATGTTTCGAGTGTATTAACGAATCTCTTGAAAGCTGATGAATTTCAACTCGATTTAGCTCACCTGTTGATGAGCAGTAGTCGGTGGTGGTTGTGTAGAGTGGCATTCTGGAAGTGGGTTAGAGTGGGGTTGTAATACCACAAGTAGACGAGTGGGCTCAGGGATAGGGTTATCAGACACGTCTTGAGGGGTCGCTTTGCTAGCTTCTGTCCTGCAGCATTCAGAGTTATATAATCATGAAATGCTTTCAGTTTCTCTAAATAATCGACGTCCTTGAAGGACTCATACACTCGAGAGGCGTACCGCAGGTCATTAGGTAGAAGCGTTGGTAGTGTTGTTGAGACTATAATGGACACAAGCCTACAATGGCAGATGGAAGAGGGTGAAAGTTTTTGAGATTATCAAGGAGACGTACATTGGAGAGCTACCAAAAGGATACAGTTATACACATACACAATACACATAGTACATACATTATACCTATACATTATACAATACACTATACAATCACACAGAGCTACGCAAGGCCAAAGAGAACTCAAAGTCTTTGTATCAAGATATCATAATCATTGTGTGAAGAATGCAACCATTTAGCAATGTTACAACAAAAGTATCAAAGTATTGTATAGTTTGGTGTCTAATTGATCTTTATAATAAGCGGATGTAGGAATTTATAGTGTATAGTATGATGTATCTGTGTATATTGATAAGTCGGGCCTAGTAAATTACGTCATAATGATAACTATCAATTTAACTCGAGTAATCAAATTGATTAATGGAATATGAAAGTATCAAATCACAGCACTTCTGCACTGTGGTTTGTAGATTAGAATACAGTGACTGTATTCTAATCTACAAACAACAGTGCAGTATTACAGTCAAAGCTATGAGCTATCATCGTCTACAGAAAGAAATGAAGGTACGAAACTTGAATTTACCAAAATTGGGTAGATTTACCCTGAAACCAGTAATTTTAGGATTTTAGGTATATTTCCTCCCGTACCTGCTTCCACAAAGACATCCTTGTAGTCTCGTAGCGTGTTAACGGCAGGGTTATACAGGGCACTGCCAATCCTCCGTAACCTTCCTGGCTTACTGGCACTACCTGAGGAGTGTTTGTAAAGACTTTAACTTGGAGACAAAACAAATAAGAGTGATTTATTTAGCCTCTTATTTGATTCTTATTCAACGACCTGTACCGTGAGATAAAAACAAACAAAATTCATGCACGCTACTTTCAGCTGGGTGATATGATGCAAATTCATCACGATTAGAATTTATTCAAAATAAATATCCAATGCAACGAACAGAAAACCGCTAAGAAGATGCCAATATTCAAACCAGCAGTATAATGAGAAATGGAAAGTACATACTAAGTATTGTGTCCAATCAACCTCAGAAAGGACAAAGTACCTATAGCAGGTTAATCACCTGTCTTTTGTGAGAACGCTCTGGTACACAACATACCAGTACACTTCCACCTCAACATTGCAATACACAGCATACTTCGGACATAGCTCAAGGGGGAAATGTGAGGGGAATGCTGGGCTGACAGAGCCCAGAGGTAATAAAACCATGAGACAACTCAGAGGTAATAAAACCATGAGACAACTCAGTAGAAGCTAAATATAAGTAAATAACATCATGTACTCTGCCGAGCTGCCCAGACATATGCTAAATGACCGTCAGACACAGGTTAGGATATATGTTAAAGATCCTGCAGAAAATCCTGTATCTTATTACCTATGCTGAGAGGATTTAGAAATATCGATTTCCAATCAATTTCCGCTTTGAAAGGGGAGAGCAGGTATAGCAGAATATTTTAGAAATATGAATGGACAGAAGATGCATGATAGCCCTCCTTATATTTATGAAGGAAGAATCACGATTTAATAGCGTCTCCTTCAGAATTCATTCCTACCAATTTTAAGGATTTTTAATGCTGAATGTTCTTCTGATAATGAATGTTTTACTAAATCTATCTCAATCTAAAAAGTATAAATGTTGGATATAGCCAATATGGTGTTTCTTTTTGAATAAAACTTCGGAAATGATTATGACACTTTAACCGGCAGCCGTGATAAAGGTAGTTAAAATCAAGAAAATGAACTTTTGACACTAATTAAACCAGAAAATTGATCTTAGGAAACCACTATATCAAGATAAAACAAAAGAAAGTCAGCTAATAACGGATATATAATACCAAACACGCGTATGCCTGTCGAATAGTTACGCAATGAAAACACACACTTCAATTAACTCCACTGAATCTTTGATTAAATGCCTATCAAAGCTAAAATGGGTAAAATGTCGTAAAAAGTGATTCTATTTCGAAATGTAATTTTATCAGAAAATCATAGATAACTTGATATGATGTTTATATTCAAAATCAAATAATTCTCAAATAATTTGAATGCTTAACACTTTTTTATCTTTAACAATAGTCTAACGTAATCTTTCTAAATCGAAAAACATTGAAACATAGGTAAGTTAGTTTGATTATATACAGGAAAATACCAATTGCACTCATAAATAAACATAAAAATCAAATATGTGATTGTTTCAAGTTTACAATTTACAGGAATGACATGTATATAAAAACAGACACAACCAAATTTACCAAATTCTAAACCAAATTATGTTCATTTACTTTTTACAATCTGTATTGATACAAAATTCTAATCCATCAGTCTCTGAATCTCCATTCTAATTCAGCTAAAGTCGCAAGAACTTTTGTCAACCTAACACTCCTCCCTGCAGCTACCAAACTATAAACCCCGTTCTTTAGCTTGGTACTGCAAGATGTGATGTTCTTGGATAACATACCCTTTTTGCCGTATGGGTAAGGCTGGCCAAAGTTTATCCTCTTGTTCCACTTCCTCACTCTGGAGATCACAATAGGGTTGGGGAGGACAATGCTGGCACCAACGGCTGCTTTGAAGCCAGTGGGTTCGATACCTTTCACAACGATCTCTAGTTCTGTGAACATTTCCACCCGGATGTCATACAAATTATTTTCATCCTCATCCCCCAAAGTGACCTTGAAGATGAGAGGTTCCTTCGAGTCAGAAGAAGGTATAATTTTGCTGAATATTGACACCCAAGGTTCTGGCAAGATACTCATAAGTTTCTCAACACCCTGTTTGTGAAGCTTGAGTTTCAGATCTGTGATATCTGAAAGAGGTACATATTCTGGAAGGCGGCTGTTGTCTTGATGAGGTGGCAACATGTCCGCTTCAACAGCTTTTACTATAAATTTAGGCTTGCCATAAGAATCAGTCAAATTGTCTCGAAGTTTCAAGGCACAATCCCTCAAGCCAATCCAGTTGGATCGCTTCACTTCATCTCGCCACTCATGGATTGATTTCACAAACTCGTAGCTGAAGCATGTGAAATGGATGTGCTCTTCAAGCAAAAGCAGAAGATCAATGCCAGTGCAATGTGTATCAGTAAGTTGCTTTTCCTTAGCCCCAGGAACAGTTTCGTCCATAATCCACCCAGTTTTGAATATTCCTCCTGGGTCAGGATTTCGTTGGGTAATTTTCTTCAGAATTAGTGAAGCATCAAAATCTTCATATTCACCAATAGGTGTCAAGTACATAGCTGGAGTTGGGAGGAAATATTCATCTTCATCCGTGACAGGAACATCACCCCTTCCTTCACTCATATCAATATGCTCGGTTGGAGCTGAGTCTACCTCAATAACTGAGCCAGGAGGAACAATAAAGCAAGGCAAATGTATGTCTTTCAGAGTATCATATGAGGGTGGAGGAGGAAGGTTCAGTAGTTCTGGGTCGTATGGTGGTGGGGGAATTTCATCAACAGGAACATACTTCACAAGGGGCTCAACAAAGCCTTTATCATTCTTGTGTGCAACTCTGACCACATTCAACATACGCAAATAAGCCTGGGATACCTTTGCCCAATGAGGAATAAACTCTGGCTTGTGCTCTTTAACCTTGGGGTTGATAATATGTTTGATGATTCTCTTGAACTCAGATCTTGCTTTTTCTTGTTCAGTTATTTCGGATAGGTATTTTGAAAGAATGGACGCTACAAGAAGGCTGATAAGTAAGAGAACCAAAACTGTGAGTGGAACTGCAAAATCAATCAGCTTAATCCCATCAAAGATGAATTCATTCTGATACCATTCTTTATAAGAAGCAGATACATCAATTATCTCAAATGCAAGAACCCCCAAACTGAAAACCATAACTACGAAGAACACTTCTATTCTCCAAACTAGCAATGCTTTCGCATTACAGACTGCCATCCCAGTTACTTTTGGGAAAATAATAGATATAAGAATCAAAATGACCATCATTGCACCGATGAAGCCTACGACATATATTTTACTAGTACGAAACATACTCAAACCAATCACAAGAATTAGCTTAGCTAGGTTAATCAAGGCTGAATATGGAGCTGAAAACTGAAGATCAACCTTTTTATTTGAAACGTCGGTATACTGGAGGCAGAACAGTAGTGAAGTAAAAATATACCAAATCATCATGAAGAACGTCATGGAAGCAATAACCAAATGACTTCCTGACCAGCAAGGAACATCTGAATCTTCTACCAGTGAAGGGCACACTGACTCCTTTGAACAGTTTGAGTAGTCACAGGCGAGGAAAGACATGCTCATTTCAGGAAGAGTAATGAACAATGTCACTCCAAAGAAAGATAAGAATGAACGCCAAGCAAAATGGTGTTGGCTGAAATGTCCCTTTGATACTTTCTTTGTGACACCTTCTAGCAAAGAGGGCACAGTACAAATAACCACCCAAACAGCAAATATAAAAACAGAGATCCCAATCCTTGTCATATAGTCGTACACATCAAAGAGGATATACTGTGCTATGATCCTGATTTCCTCAGCATAAGGAATAGCGAGGTTACGAACAGAGAACAGAAGTGCCAAGAGTTGGATAACTTCTAGAATCTCCAGGAATATGACCTGCGCATTGAACCAGTTGTAACGTATGTAGTCAATGCTTTTCACATGTTTGTCATCATCAGAGAGTGATTTTGTTTGTATGACAACGAATGACATCAATATGACCATTACGAAACCCAGAAATGCTACAATTGCATATGAAATCATGGCTTCATTATTCAAAGCATCATCGAGTACAGATTCTGCAACATAATGGACAATGACAAATGGTCCCGCCATGATTATTCCATACAGTGGAAGTGCTAAGACAAACACCAAACAGATATTGATTCCCATGCCTCTGATGGTATTTATTACAACTGATAATGGAATGAGAACTATGAACAGCACAAATGCAAAGCAGAAAACGACAGTGTCCCAATTCAGCAGCAGATTCAAGAGACTTAGAATGTCGTGTAGTATGTTAACTGGGTACCTATCAATAGTCTTTCTAGCAGCAGATAGACTTCGTTTACTGAAAAGGTCGTGAACAAGGTCGCTTATCAGTGCAGGACATCTGTAAATGAACAGAACAACTAGCAGAACTTTAAGGAGAGCAAGCCAGTCTAAAAGATATTCTTTTGTTTGCGCAAGAACAGCATCTCTGACACGATAACGGCTATAAGAAACCTTCAACATGTTCTTAACCATAATTGGTATTCTATAAATGAATAGACAATTTAATAAAAAGAGGGCGACGATTCCAAAATAGCCAGATGTCATGGTATTTATAATGACCTTTTGATTTTGTTTTCTTGTTCTTTGTAGAAAGCCAATTTTTTCGGTCCACAATGGAATTTTCTTAATTTCATAATCCTCAAGTTCAGAGTAAAATGTTTCTAACTTTTCATCTACAGCTGCCATTTCTGTCTTGCACATCTGAAGGTTACGATCCCTTGCAGCTACACAGGCTTTGAAACAAAACATTTCTTCTACTTTGTACATTCGAGTGAGTAGATATGGTTTTTTACTTTCATAAAAGTTAATATTTGACATCAAATAAATCAGTTTATCATCCAGTTCTTCATCAAGTAACTTGTTTCTCATTTTCTTGACCTGTTCCAGATACACATTCCATTCATCGATAAATCTCTTTGTCACAGAATCATGAGTGCTGGCATAAAGTTTGTGGTATTTCACGAATACAGAAAAAACCGAGTCGACATTTCTCTTGATGCGAAGCCTCTGCTTGATAACATGTTTAATTATAGAGTGGTATTCTAGAGATTTCTTCATTTTGAAATGATTTTTGTCCTCCAGAATGTTTATCCAGGAATGAACAGGCCTCACAATTGTAAGAAAAACAAAAATCAAGAAAAATGCAATGTCTTGCAACAGGTGACTTGTTTCATCAATCATAATGAAGAAAAATTCTTGATAGAAATCTCCACATTCGATGAATCGTTGTATGATGAATGGTATCTGATATATAAATGCAATATTGATGACGAGCATTAGAAAAGATGGAATATCCAATAATAAACCAGCAGTATTCATCAGAATAGCTTTTCTTATTTTCCATCCTCTTGCCCTGAAGAGCGGGTCAAAGCAAGTTGACTTGATTTCATCCTCGTTAGACTCTGCATTATACTCATCAATAGCGAGAACTTCCATGTTTGACTTGTTCACACCATCTTCATCATCGCCTCCGTGAGGGTTGGGCTCATCGGGTTGGATTGAGTTGTCTTCAGCAGCAAATGTATCGTCAAAATTGGTTTCAACAGTATTGACTGGAATGAAATTCCCCTCTTTTCCCTCTTCTTCTTCTCCTTCTTCATCATCCTCGTCATCTTCTTTAGCATCAGAGCTTTCAATCTCAGTGTGCTTCTTTATTTTCCTTACCATCGGTCTAATTCTCCACAATGTTCCAAATATAACGACAAGGCACAAAAACAATAAAAAGTCAAGGAAAAGCAATCCAAACTGCTTTAAAACAGCACCATGATACTCGAAAGTTCTTTCAGTAGCTTTACGGGACTTCCTTCGTTTCTTAATTCTGACGATTTTGTGGACAAGGAAAGGTAGCCTCCACAAAGTTATGGCAACTAAAACACCAAATATGGAAAGGAACAGGTCACACAACACATAGGCTGTTGTAACGAGGACAAATATTCGGATATCACACTGTTTTTCATCTGAAACCCACCAATTTTCTGAATTGTCCTTTCCTTGCTTCTTCAGCTCAGATAGATGTTTGAATATCTCGTAAATTCGCCAAGGGAAGCACCAACTGAGACTTAGAGTCAAGAACATCCCAATAATAACGGGGATGTCACACAGAAAAAACAGTCCTTCAATCCAGAACTGAAATCGAACTTTCTTGAACTTCTTTGCCATTGATTTATTTGGATTAAGCGGAAATAGCTGAATGAAAAAGATCAAACGCCATGAAAACAGTGTTATGATCATTGGAGGAATTGAAACCAAGTCAATGAAAACTTGGAGGGCGTGAAAGAGAAGAGCTTTTCGTAGTTTATATTCATCATGCTGCTTCATACTGGACCTGAAAAATCTTTCAAACTTGAGGATCAGGATGGGGAATCTCCAGGAGCAGAGGACAATGAGGATGGGAACTAACATCGCCAGATCAACGCAGTACCTCAAGAAGTGCGTCATGATACCCCCTCTCAACTTGTTCTCTTCTTTCCACCTCGAACGGGCATGTTCACCGCTGAGCCTCCTGTTGAACTCAATGAACTTCTTTATCAGAATTGGTGCTCTCCAAGAGAAGAGAAGAAGGAGGACAATTGGGAGCATGAGAATGTCAAGGATCAATCGTAGGAAGTTGCAGAACACTCTTCCTCGGAAATTCCACTGGATTTCCTTCATTTCATTGATCTTAGTCTTGATCGCTTCAGGATCATTGCCAGATACCGATGAGGATTTATAGTCTTTGTACTCCTTGATAGATTTAGATGTGATTTGGAACATTATAGTTATCCTCCAACTAAAAATCTGGATGAGGTACATGGTAAACACGCACAAGTCAAGAAGCAAAAGGAAGAAGTTGCACATGATGATCAGTTTACGGCGAAAATCACTCTTTTGATGCCTCATCTCAGCGAATACAAGACCAGAACGCCATGAGAAGAGTAGGATAATAGCAAATGGGATGATGAAGAGGTCTGTGAGTAAGCCAACAAAAGATACGAATATGTCAATTCTGAAATGGAATCCAATGAACCCACAGCTATTGAATGTATCTTTATCAAACCAATCTTCAGTTTTCCCAGCGCTGGCATCATCTCGGTGGTCTTTTACCATGATAATCAGCCTCCAAAAGAACACTGTTTCCAACAGAAGCATGATCAGAAAAGGAATGTCCATGATGAATATGAGGAGCTGGAGGAGTCCACAGCCCCTCCAGATCCACCACATCCACTTCTTGCTGTGGTCCATGTTGTACCACAGCATGTGGAGCAGAGGGTACGCTCTGATGACCGTACACAGGGCAGCCACATTGAAAATCAGTCCGATCAAGTCGAGCAAACGTTTACCAGAGAACTCAACCAGTGTTGCAGCAGTGCTGCAGGTTTTGACAACAATTGTTCTGATGCACGATATGACAATGTCGTCCTCTACAGCTGCCATGCCGCTCTGGATGTGTCATGCCCTGATTGAAGAGAGATTTAGATTTTACTTTAAATAGTGGAAATGGGATGGGAATAGATAAATTTGAAAATTGTTGGAGAAGTTTGCTCACTGAATATATTTTAGATTCACATTCCATTTATTATAACTCAATATTTTAATAAGAGATTTCATGCCTTACGATCGTGAAAATTCAATCTAAAAACTTAAAAACTAAATAAAAAGCTAAAACATAATAATATTCTGAAAATTGCGACATTTCGTTGTGTAGTACGCCAGGAAGCGGCATTTCCAAATCGAATTTTAAAATAGGCTTTATAATATTCGCTACATTTCGGTCAAAAATATATTTTTTGTTTACAGTAATTTGTTATCTTCTAGTAGCCATGCCAAACTTACACAACGGACTCAAAACACCCTGAAGATTAAAATGTTACAATTTTATCAAATAATTGGATTAACTGCACTAGTAAAAATGTTCACAATACATTATCCATCAAGGATCATTTATTAAACACATGTTCACAATACATTATCCATCAAGGATCATTTATTAAACACATTAAAAAGGTTAAATATTTGAAATTAACCAATTTCAGGTCTTTAATTTGAAAAACCTGAAATTGGTTTAATTGAAAATTTGAAATTTTGAAACTATAAAACAACAATTGATTAAACCATGTTTGGTGATAGCAAACAAAACTATTGCCCATTGAAATTTCAAATCAAAGTTTTTCAGTCTGATTTAGTTTTTCATGTTACCTTTGAAATTCACATAAACGACAGGCCTTAGCTGGTTACTTGGCCAAAAATTATATCTCCAAAATTTATAATAACCTGGCTGACTACTTTCAAGCTTAGGAAATCCACGCCAAGTTAGAGGTATTTCAGATCCAACTTTCTTATTAAAAATAGTGAAGTGCATGTTATTCACAGACAAACACTCCTTATGGAAATGTAGGCCATCTGGGTAATCCACGGGTTTTGTTAAAAGGTTGATATCGAACTCCATACCATCCTTAATTCCGGAAGATCTTAAAATAAACCCACACTCTCCACTTCTGTCACAGCACAGTTCTGGAGGCTTTTCTTTAAAAATGAACCTGATGTCATTATCTTCACTGAAGAATTGCTCTGAATTGTAGTCTGAACTTGAACATACCCGCACATATCCAGTAGATGTAGTGAGAGTAGCACTTGTCTTTAGACTCTCAATTAAACAGTTCAAATCGGGGTAGTCTTTATGCTTTTTAATATTTTCAATATAAATTGAACAGAGTGGAGACATATTCCATTCCAAAATTGATTTCTGTAATGCCAGTGTGAACTCTTCGATGTCGAAAGATCGATCGACAAACCTCAACCAAAGATACACAGCATCAAAGATCATGAGACTATTGAATTCAAGAGACGATGCTGTAAGAGCTTCAATAAAATCAGGAAAACTGTTATGTTTATTCAAAATATTTGGATCAAGGAAGAGATTTGGCAACTTGGTCTTGGCAGCAACAACAACATCATTGTGACGAAAAATAGCTTGTGAACGAAGTGAGACATTCTTAAACAATTGAAGAACCAATCCATAATCTTCTGCTGATGATATTGTAATGATTTCAAGACAAGTTATTAGTTCCAAATACAAGGTATTATTTTCCTTTGAGCATGGAGAAGCATTGATATTTCTAAGCATGAATTTGCTATTGGCATCAAGTTCAAATGAGTTCATCTTAAAATTAGAAATCAATGATTCTATTAAAATACTCTCATGAATTCCTGCTATTTTCATTGCAAAAGTCAATTCGTCCTGATTTCGAGCACTGAAATCACCAAGGAATTTCCTAAGAAAAAACGAATCACTTTTTGTGATCTCCAGAGAGAATTTTCTGATAGTCATATCAATTAATCTCTTTTCCTTCAGTGTAGTTGAAACCCATAAAGCTTCCTTTACTACAAACAATTGATCTTCATATTCACCCAAATCAATTGAATCAAGAAATTCAAAACACTTGTCAACCAGCCAAGATACCTCAAACACAGTGGACATCTTGTTCATTCCCCGGAAGTTATCTTTAGAAATATTCTGAGGTTCTCCAGAATAGCAGGAATTTATGAAGTTCTGCACGACTTCTCTGCTGAAGTCCTGGACATCTAGCGAAGTTTGGAGGAGCTCAGTAGTGAGCTTATCAATGACAGGACTGTTGTAAGAAACAATGACAGAGTTAGCAGTAATTGCTTCACCGTCAGAAAGACAAAACTTTAGGTTACCATGGGAGGGTGATCCGAGGTATTTCATCCCAAAATCCATGGGAACATGTACTTTTGGGGCCATTGCTACTTTTGAAGAATAAGATATGAATTGCAAAACTATACAAATAGCAATATTATTTACTAACTTGAAATTATAAAATCATAATTGCTTGGATATTAAAATTTTTATACATACTCATCAGAGAGGTAGAAAATTTGTCTAATTCACCTCTTTACAATAGTTGAATAATATTTCTATAGGGAGGATAAGGCCCAGAGCGAGGTTAAGTTTTCTTCTACCAGCAAAAATTTTCAGGAACTTTCCCACAGTAATAATTTTCAGTTGACATTTCAGTTTACATTTCAGTTTACATTTTGATATCATTTTTCCTCATTTTAAAGAACCTTTTTTTTCTCTTATCCAGTTATTCCTATGGTTTTTCTAAAACTCAACTGAACATGCATTTTGATATTTTACATTATATCAAACATTACTTTCTCCTCCACTTCAAACAGATATCACAGTCAGCCATATAAAAAACACAAGAAAATTTGTGAGAAAGGCTTCATCATTAATTGTCCAAAAAGCGACCCATTTGCCTAACATTCACATGCGCAGTGATTGAATGTCTTCCCACTCTCATGACTGTAACTGTTCACTCTGAGACTCACTGGTACCACTAATAGAACTTCTAGCACTATCACAATTAGAACTGCTAGTACTACCGTCCAAAACGTACTCTATCCCATGGGCTGGTAGCTCCAGGAGTTTCTCTTTGCCTACCAATATCGAGTCAGAGGCCGCTGCCTTGTCGTCAGAGAGCAACCTGAATCAGCAGAGATGAGTTTTCAGGATGTTTGAGAAAATGTTAGAATCCGTGCCTTTTAGGTAAGGAATGATCACAATTTAAACAGAGTCTGATTCAGTGTGGAACATTGGACCAATTGTATATATGCCCGAGTTTTGGTCGATTGCAATGAAGGTACTCTAAAGTAACGATGCTTAAATGAGTTGATCTTTTGAAATAGTAGCTATTGCTGCTATCTTGTTACATCTGCTATTACTGCATATCAACACTCTGATTACTCACGAGTCTATGAAGTCATCAAATGTTTCTGGGGTGACTATCCTGCCTTCTTCGTAGAGTTTCATGAAACTCTCTACTTCAAGTTCAGGGGAAGTGAGCAGAGTACGCCTATACTCCCCTTCTACTGACTCTCTGATAAGAGTTAGTTAGTTAGTTAGTCAGTTAGTCAGTTAGTCAGTTAGTTAGTTAGTTAGTAAGTTAGTTAGTTAGTTAGTTAGTTAGTTAGTTAGTTAGTTAGTTAGTTAGTTGAAGTTAGTTAGTTAGTTAGTTAGTTAGTTTCCTACCTGAAGTCCAGGGTTAGTTAGTTAGTTAGTTAGTTAGTTAGTAGTTAGTTAGTTAGTTAGTTCCTACCTTAATTAGTTCATAAAGTTAGTTAGTTAGTTAGTTAGTTAGTTAGTTAGTTAGTTAGTTAGTTAGTTAGTTAGTTAGTTAGTTAGTTAGTTAGTTAGTTAGTTAGTTAGTTAGTTAGTTAGTTAGTTAGTTAGTTAGTTAGTTAGTTAGTTAGTTAGTTAGTTAGTTAGTTAGTTAGTTAGTTAGTTAGTTAGTTAGTTAGTTAGTTAGTTAGTTAGTTAGTTAGTTAGTTAGTTAGTTAGTTAGTTAGTTAGTTAGTTAGTTAGTTAGTTAGTTAGTTAGTTAGTTAGTTAGTTAGTTAGTTAGTTAGTTAGTTAGTTAGTTAGTTATTTAGTTAGTTAGTTAGTTAATTAGTTAGATAATTAGTTAGATAGCTAGTTACTTAGTTAGTTCAGGGGAAGTCAGTGTCTGATAGGTAACTCCCATAAACCCACCGAGGGGGGGTTATGGGAGTTCCCCCGGTATTCCAAACTTTCAAAACACTCACACTTCCTCCTCTGCATGTCTATCAGGGGGTCCTCTAGCCCTCTTCTCTGCTTGTCTAGCCTCTATCTCCTCTATGAATGCAGTGCGGTCCTCCTCCAATCTACTGTACTCCGTGTCCCGTGACTTCTGGGCAGCCAGATCCAGGGCGGAGTACATCGCACCCCACTCACCTGGAGCCGCAACCAGAGGGTTATACGGGGGGTTTGTAAGGGGTTTTAATCCAAGGGTTTGCAAGGGGTTTAAAATGAGTTTTCAGAGGGTTATCAGAGGGTTTGCAAGGGGTTTAAGAGGGTTTTCAGAGGGTTATCCAAGGGTTTGCAATTGGTTTCAAGTGGGTTATCAGAGGGCTTGCAAGAGTTTCTAAGTGGGTTATCCAAGGCTTAGCAAGGAGTTTCTTATGGGTTTTCAGAGGGTTATCTGTAAGGCTTTGCAAGGGGTTTCCTCTGAGTTTTCAGAGGTTTATCTAAGATTTTTCAAGGGGTTTCCAATGAGGGATTCGCAAGGGGTTTCCAATGTGTTTTAAAATGAGCTTTAAAAGGTTTCAAGGGTTTGCAATGAAATAAATGGGGGGGGAAGGTGGGGGGCAAATTTTGTACCCGGCTGCATTCGAGCTTCGTCTTTGCTACCCTGGTCGTTTGAATAAAGAGATAACAAATCAGCGCCGGTATTGTAATCTACAATTTCATGATTCATGCGTATACACGGGTGAGGGACAGTGGGAAGTTTTACCTCTGAGGTGGAGTAATTGAGCTCTAAACTCTGCCTCGCTGAACCTCACAGCTTCATCGAACATGTTGTCATGCGGCGTCGGCTGAGGGGAGATGTTGCGATTACAATACAGATTGGGCGATTGTACGATTTAATGGTCGAGGGAAGCTCATTCAAATCAAGAAATCAACCAATAACTCATCACTTCTACGTCGGCCCTTGTTAAGACTGTTTACACTGAATCTCCGGCAGCAACGAGAACTGATCACATGCCCTTATTAAAACTTCAAATTCCACTTCAATTAGTGTACTCCAAGTCACTAATGGGGCGATGAAACCCAAAACCTATCCCAAGAATTGGAAAAGTAGGATGGAGCTTGGTTTGTTGGGCTCCATCCCCTACGAATGCCTGCCACCTCTCACCTCATACTCGGCCAGCATCTTGCGGAGCATCACAGACTTCCTCATCCGGTTTATGTGGTGCCGTCGCTCCTTCTTCTTCTTTAGGTACACTGCCGGGTTGTCGTTATAGTGTGCAGCTGGCTGGAGCAGGGCCGGCCCTCGCACGCTGAAAACCAGGGGCGTTATCAGGGCGTTATCGGGGAGTTGTCAGGGCGTTATTAGGGCGTTATATGTGAAATTCTTACCAAATTCACACTCAACATCTAGGTTAATAACAGGGGCACTTCGAACTGCACTTTGCGAGTTTTTAAATTTTTAAGGTTTTAGTATGCAAATGGCTTGAGTTTGCACAAAATTAAGCCGCGCAACAAAAGACGCACAAACTGCAGTTGGAACTTGCTTTATTAGTTAACTTCTTAACATACTCATGGCCATTCGAAATCATGGACATTCGAAATCATGGACATTCGAAATAATGCATTTTTCAAAATTATTATTGTCAGACGTCAGTTGGACTCACCATTTGATCAAGTTGAGAGATCGGCTGGCACATAGATTCATTTTCTGTATCGAGAAATAATCAGTGAATTTCACACTAAATTCGTTTTCGTTTTGTCGACCCCCATAGCAACTAAAGAGATTTGTCCACAGCAAAACGATACAATGTTATTAAAACCAAATCTTGAGAAATGACTGTTATAAACTTCATCGAAAGGGCAGACGTTTTCAATTAAACATGGATTAATAGACGATACGTACTGCGTAAGAAAAACTTAGAAATAAATGAATGAAACTGTTTGGACTTTTAGGAGGTTAAACAGGGTTAAAAAGTAAGAAACATAAAATAAATTATACAGTTGCTAATACAAATACCTATCGCCAAAAATGTTCAAACAACTCCTCATATTCCAAGGTCAATTAAATTTGCATGCCATTTACAGCATTTAAAATTTACTTTGGTTATAATGAAAATCTTGTTAGTTCTGTGGGTTCATGGAAATGCCTGCTTGATAGAAACAAATTTATACAATTAATCTAGACCTTTTATCAAAGTTAGTCAATAAAACAAAGGTAGGTAAGAAAGTTATGAGAGTTTTTTTCGTCATGATTTCAATTCTTTGAGTCATGTGCCGAGAGTCCCAGTGTTTAGCTGCTGATAACATCGACCCTCCCCTACCGAAAGGGACGATCTTACCAATGATAACACGAAGATATACTACTCCAGAGTTTCCTCTGGATAGACTTGGGAAGCTAACTTCCCGAACACTTCATCAGGAACAGCCTGTTTCACCACTTCCTTCTCCTCCTCCTCCCCACTCTTATCTCCGTCCTCCTCTTCACTCTCATCTTCATCTTCACTCTCATCTTCGTCATCTTCGTCAAGGGTGATCTCATCAGGGTTCTGTGCTTCGCTGGCTTGTTTCTGCTCGTTGCCTGCACAGGGTTGTATTTTATGTAATGTACTCAAGAATTAATGCACGCTTGAGAAATGCTTAAGTGCGTACATCTTAATGATGTGCGCGTCGTATCAGTTTATGATAAGAATCAGTACAGTACAGTGAACACCTCTATGTGCCCATCTGTATCTGAACCTTGAGTATATCTAATCATCATTTCACAGGAAAAAGTGGTATATGCGAAATGATAGGAAGGTAGTAGGTATAATAGAGTTTGACCATTTTGTATCACTGCATACATCATACAATTTTATTTACATGATATCGAGATGAAAATTGAATAAATGCTATATAATATGCTATATAATATGACGAATAAACTGAATTACTTTGGTCAAATGATTACTAACGATATCCACAATAACACGTACATTTATTTCATTCCTTCATTTGTTTGAACCCATACATTAAACAAAATGAATGTTCGCCAAGTGAGCAAAAAGAATTTTTGAAAGTGCATTTCGCTTCCCTGGCTCTAGGACTATTCACTTCCCTAGGACATTTCCAGCATAGTTTTTGGTATACAAATCTACCAATCAACCTGTTAAATCAGCCTCACCTCTAACGAACTGGACATCTTTCTGTAACTGTGCCATAGGATCAGAAACCACGGACTCCACAACACCTCCATCTCCTGTGAAGCATTATGTTCAGTGGGAAATAAAACTGTAATTCTACTGCTCGCGCGTCAACTTTCTATAATATAAATTCTATCGAAAGCACACAATTTTGCGCGTCTTTATATAGCCCTCCGTTAATCGAGCGATCTGCAGACATATTATGTGTTAGGGAGCCTTGGGTTTAGCTAGCAGAAGTTGGTCCTGACGGCTCGGTGAATAGGCTCTCTACCGTATAAAACCGTTCCAGACCTCAGAAGAAGAAAGAAAGATATGCGTTAGTAACTCTCCCTCCGTGGGCACGTTGAAGCTGCTGGCAGTGCTGTACTTGTCTCGCACGCTCCTCTTGATACGCAGCATCTCACGGAACGTGTCCTCGTTCCCGTGCGACACTTCGAATGTCTGCCAGACCTGGAGAAATGTGCAAATCTTAACAAGGAGTTCAGATAGAAACTGAGGAGAAAAGAGGTAGTTTTAAAAGGAGGTAATTAAGGGAGCAGCGATAGGAAAAATAGAATAACAAGACTATTTTAGTGGTTCAGAGAAATAGGGTCGTTTTCTTCCAGAATTCAGCGCTCAATCACGACTACCAACTCACCCTCCAGAAGTCCGAGGCCTGTCTGGGATCTGCAAACTGGGACGTGTGGATGTAGATGCTCCTGGCTCTGTCTATCTCCCCTAACTTAGTCTCCAACTCCTGCGAACCTTAGGGGATGGCCTTGTTAATGAGGTCTTTTGTAAGATTGAATAAGTGCTGTCAATTCAATTCAATTCAATTCAATTCAATTCAATTCAATTCAATTCAATTCAATTCAATTCAATTCAATTCAATTCAATTCAATTCAATTCAATTCAATTCAATTCAATTCAATTCAATTCAATTCAATTCAATTCAATTCAATTCAATTCACCTCTGTCCGAAGGTCAAGGCATCCCCGTCAGGCAGGGTCTCCAGGGCTTGCTCGTAGATCTGGCGGGTGTGGGTCACGCCGAAACACGCCGTGGCGCGGTTAATGTAAATCTGGAACATCTCCGCTTTGTCTTCCTGTGGAGGGTGCAAATGTATGCATGTATGATGTACATTTTATAATGCATGAGTATATATTGCATGTATATTGCATATCGCGGGTATACTTTTAAGATTTGTGATATGGCCCCACATTCAAATCATTATCATCATGTAGGCTGCATACTGATACCAATTCAATACTTACTTTTGTAACTGCTACAGTAGCTCTATTGTATACTGCCATAGCATGGCGCTTGAGACCGAAATCTTCTTCAAGTTTAGCGTACAACAGGAAAATACTCTTAGCGAACTTTTCTGAAAGGTACAAGATATAGGACAATATAATCAATTCAATAGTAGAATGCGAATCTTCACAAGTTCAAAGAAAATATCTCATCTCCTCAACAAAGTAGATCTTTGTAGATCTTTGACTAAGAATGATATTTGACTAAGAATGATCTAATATATTTTGTTAGTTTGCTGTTATTCAAAACGAGAACAATTCGTAAACTAATTACAATGATTTCACAAAATATCAGAGCTAATGAAAACAAATAATGATTATTATAACAATCTATGGTAGCTTATGTAATTTGCGGATTGGGATGTTTTATCTTGTCGCAAAAGTGTCAATTAAAATTTCAAGAAACGTCGGTTTAATATACATATGGTAGCTTAGAGCAAAATGGGGTAAAAAGGGAGCAAGAAGGGGTGTCGACGGAGCAACCAATGCCCCTCTGTCTGAAGACTCACCAGGACACTTATCCAGGGCCTGCTCGAAGAGATCCCTGGCCCGCTCCAACTTATCTCCTCCGTACCTCTTCACGAACTTGGTCAGGTAGGTGGTCCACAGGTCGTACACCAGGGGCCACTTGAACATCCCTATACCACGCTCATACACCTGAGGGAGAAGGTCGTCAAAAGTGTGAGGGGCATCTTAAGTCAGCTTAAATGGACTTAAGATTATCGCTAAATGGCCGGGACAATGATAAGTCCCAAGTATATACAGTATTATTATGTTGCTAGATTTCATTAAATCCTCTGAATCATCAACTCATTCAGACAATCCTCCAAGTGTCGCACCTTGAAGGACTCCTCAAAGTAGTTCTTTTCCTCCAGGAGCTCTGCAAAGTTGAGGATAATCTGAGGGGACGCTATCCTGAGATCCAGAATCCGGTAGTAGACACTCTTAGTCCTGTCAAAGGTGCCGAGGGAGTCTTCTAGATCTGCGTACAGGGTCCAGATCTTCAGATTACGATACACCTGTCAAAAGGGATTACTGTCAATGTCCCTATCCTCAAGCAGATAAGGAAGTAGTTTTCAGAAGGTCACAGTCAAGCTAAAGAACTAAATTCCAACCTACTCTATGCTGGACACTCTCATAAGCAATTTAACTTCCAACGTGCCCTATTGTGGAAACTCTCAGAGGTAATTTAATTTACAACTTACCCTATTCTGGACACTCTCGGTCCTATCGAAGTAGCTGGGTTTGTGGGCAGGTGGCGCGGTGGCTCGTCTCAGGTGGCTCAAAGCCTCCTCATAACACTCGTGCCTGAGTTCTGTTTCAACGTACTGCGTCCAGACATCCGCCAACTCGTCCACCTACAGGTGGGAAGGTGAAGAGAGGGTGCGGGATGTGGTATTGAAGTATTGAATGAAGAAGTGAGGAGCAAGGGCCGAGGGGAGGGTGTGGAGGGGTTTGAAGGGGTTTGAAGGGGAAGGGGAGGGGAGAGGTGTGAGGGTGTAGTGAGAGGGTGTGGAGGGGGAGGGTGTGAAGGGGGAGTGGAGGGGTGTGAAGGGAGTGTGGAGGTTGAGGAGGAGATGAAGTGGGTGAAATTAAGAAAGAGTAAGGTAAGGTTATGGGGGAAGCTTCCTCCCCTAAAACTTCTAATTTGGTCTAATGACCAGTGAAATCACTCCGATTCGGCTGTTTTGAAAGGTTGATCACACGACAGATCACTCCCCAATTTACCTTTACAAAAGGCACCAGAACGGCCTTCTCGAATATCACGCGGCACTCTGGCAACTGTTCGTTCTTCTCGTAGAATCCAGCGAACTCTATCCACAACCTGCTAAGTTTCCCCGTAGCTAACTTCGGGTCTATCGTCTTGATGGCTTCTGTGTACGTATTCACTATCTCTCTGGGCTTGCCTGGACCAGGGTATGAGGGGTGAACAATTTGTCAGCTGTTCATGGTTCAAGACAAACTTCATACAATGCTTTACGGCATTAACGCCATTTGATGCCAAACTTATCAAATTTCACAATAAAACCTTAACCATTTACAATTCCTCGGGATGTTAACCATTGAATATATACTTATAAAGGTGTTATAAAATTTTTGCAAACTTTATAATCATCAGCAGTGCAGTCCGGTAACATTTTCCCGCTCTGACATGTAAAAAGTTAAACCATCTCTATGCTTGATTATCTGTATTTAACATAATATACCAATCATGTCAGCATGGGCGATAAAAATGTGATGTGATGCAGAAATTTCCAGCTGTAATTGATACCGTAATTTTTACATCATACTTTAAGCAGTAGACTGTTGTCACAAGTAATACATTGGTTGATTTCCATCAGACGTCAGGATAACCACGGTGGTTAGTTTGGCCCCAATTGAAATATGCGGTTAGGTGCCTTTGATTTGTATTGCCCTTCTAAATTTCTAAACCTTCATAACAACATCACTGTCAAGTGACAACTGCCTGGTGGCTATGTGGGACTACCCGACCTCCTTTAAGGGGGGGGTGGCGGCTCCCCCAAGGTGCCAACCTACCTTCGAACAACTCCCATAAGGTGCCAACCTACCTTCAAACACCTAGCCAACCTAACTTTAAACAACTTCCCTTTGGTGCCAACCTACCTCCAAACAACTCCCCTTAGGTGCCAACCTACCTTCGAACGACTCCCCTTAGGTGCCAACCTAACTTCGAAAAACTCCCCTTAGGCGTCAACCTACCTTCGAACAACTCCACTCGTTTCAGCCATTCGTTGACATTGTGAGGATTCTGTCTCAACAGCACTGAGTTGAGGAGCAGTGGTCGACGCTGCATTAACTTCAAGAATTGTAATATTCAGAATGATTAAGATAACTAATAATCATAATGAAAAATGTAAAAAGTAAAAATATTTGCATTTTGAAATCAGAAAAAATGCAGGGTGACTAATGTCATCACATCTTGACATGAAATAAACGTATCCTTCTCCAAACCATAAATAGTGAAAAGTAAAACAAGAGACCATAAAGTCCCATGTGAGCGGTACTAAATTGACGAGAATCACTTCTCGCCCACATTCACTTCTCAAAGCGTCACTTCGCGTGCACACACTCACTTCTCTCAAAACATCACTTCTCACACACTCACTTCTCCCAAAACATCACTTCTCACACACTCACTTCTCTCAAAACATCACTTCTCACACACTCACTTCCCAAAACATCACTTCTCACACACTCACTTATATCAAAACGTAACGTCTCACAAATACTCACTTCTCAAAACACCACTTCTCACACACACTCACTTCTTAAAACTTCACTTCGAAACACACTCACTTCTCTCAAAACGTAACTTCACGCCCTAACTCACTTCTCTGAAAGCATTACTTCACGCCCTAACTCACTTCTCTGAAAGCATTACTTCACGCCCTAACTCACTTCTCTCAAAACGTAACTTTACGCCCTAACTCACTTCTCAAAGCGTCTGAGTCGAAGCTGCAAGTCGAGCTCGTTATCGGGTGTCTTGCCGTTCTTAGTGCGGTTCTCTATCTTCAGAGTTATGAGTTGCTCCTCAAACTCAGCGTACACGTCGAACACCTGTATAGTGGAGCATTCAGAGGAAAACCGAGGCAAATACCGTATATCAGTCAGTGAAATCTGTTATGGATTAAAACTGTAGCCTGGGCTATTTTGACGATTCTTTTTGTTTCCCATTCTTATCAACATTTAACCTCCGGAATCACAGTCCCACAAAATTGGTCAAAAGTGAAAAAAGCCAAAGGGTTATTACAGACAATTGACCTTAAATGGTGTATATAGCAAGAGAGAAACAGGCAACGAAATCTTCTCGCGATATTAAGATATAACTCGCTACAACACAGACAAGCAAGGCCTTTTGGTTTCATATTTTCATTGACCTGTCCAAAGTCCCTGACAGTCATCACAGTCTTGACTGCTTCCTCGTAAATGTCCCGTGCTTTGTCAAACTGAAGCTTCCGTGTGTAGTACTCAGCCAAGGAGATCCACAGCTTTCCTGCGAATCGTGCCACGTCTTACATCATAATTTCTTGCGAGGGTTATTTACGGTATGGAATAAAATGTGGAGATTTTGTGTAAAAAAGGCCATTTTTGCACTAAAAGGCTAAAATTTCAAACACTGTAAAGCTAATAATATAGATATCCCTCGTGGGTATTTACATTGCAATTGGAACAGTTATCGCAGAAATGGTTGAGCTCTCCATATTATATTCTATGATGAAAGATGATGATTTCATACAGGCAAACAAAGTATTCAGAAGACAGCACAAAATTTAAAAAAGCGAAGTGAAGAATAGCTATTAGTTGTAAAGAGCTGGCTACTATGGGAAGTTAACATACCTGTCATATCGGTGAACCTGAGTAAGCCTTGCCTAATGATAGGCTCCACTTTAATACTGGTTATCTTTGTAGGATTCTCACTGAGCAGTTGACAGAGCTGAATCCACATTTGATGTTTCGACTTCCCTAGAAATGCATTTTCATATTTATAGGTATTGATGTTCATTTAAATCAAACCAAATCACTGTGTATGTTTAACTAATGAGAATCAATGATATTTTAAATATATGATTCAGTAGTTTAGACTCATTTGTAAGATTTCAATGATTTGTTAAAGTTTTGATACTTGATGATTAAGAATCAATTTTAATTCGACTAATTGTATTTTGCCATGTTTTTAAATATTGAGTACCTTAGGAGGTTTATTTATAAAGGTTGTAATTTGGGGATTTTTCAGAAAAATCCCCATTTTTTCACCCACCATGAACTTACCTTCCAAAAAGGAAAATCCCCTCGGTAGCAGATATCCAAATCCCCTCGGTTTCAAGCTTGCTCGGAGCCACGCACCAATTAAATGACATAATTCGATCAGTACAGCCCGCCGCAGGCGAAAATTTTCAAGGTTTTGCACATGAATTCGTCTTAATTTGGTTAATTTGGTTAATTTATCATGCCAGCCGTAGGCAAAAATTTCAAAATTTTTATGAGACTAGTACTGTATGCAAAAATTGTGAAAGTTTTACATCTGAGATTGTGTATAGGATCAATTTAGTCAAATAATTGGATCGACACAGCCCGCCGCAAGCGAATATTTTTAAGGTTGTGTGCCTGAATCTGCTTCTGAGATCAATTTGGTCAATGTATAATGTGGTTATAACATCCAGCGACCAGCCGTAGGTAAAAATTGTGAAAGTTTTACATCTGAGATTGTGTCTAGGGTCAATTTGGTGACATCATTGGATCACAACAGCCCGCTGCAGGCGAAATTTTTTTAAGGGTTTTGCATCTGAATCTGCCTCTGAGATCAATCAGGTAATGAATAATTTGATAAACGATCCTTTTCTTGCCATAGGCGTTTTCTAGATACATTATCAATTGAGCTTTATTTTAAATATATGATTCCATTCATCACAAAAAGTTTTGATCACTTAGGTAATGACTTTACCTCCAGTCAGCTTACTTCCCCTCACCTTAATTCCACCAACTTATAAATCTCCTCACCTTGATTCCCCTAACCCCATCTAGTCATCACACCATCATCCCCTCAGCTTCACTTCCCCTTGCCTCACTACCCATTTCACCTATGATCACTTCACGTCCCTTTGTATTCCCCCACCTATTTAATGCATCTTACAGTTAAAATTGATCTACGTTGTTATTAGATAAATATTTTATCAAATTTTTATTTTTGGCATGAAAAAAATTTTCCCCGGTTTGGCTCTCCTGCACCCACTTTTGGAAATATGAAATTTCGAAATGACGTCATTATCATATGTTACCAATATCTATGTTACCATATGTTATCATATGTTACCAATATCTATATGTCTTAAAGTTTAAACACTATAATCCTCTTTAATGAAATTAAATTCTGATGTCCAAGGACATCAGATCTCAAATTTGATTGCGATATATAAGTGGTATTGAAAAGTTTCGAAATATACAATACATCAATTTACCTTTTTTAGACTGAAAGTCTTCATCATTAAGACATTTAGTCAGTAAAACAGCAGCTTCATCCAAATGCTCTACTGATATCAAGTAGTCTATCAGGATCTGAGTTGTAAATGATTGAGACAGTCTGATATGTGTGGATCATATATTATCTTCATAATTAATTGTATCAGTGTACAGAAATAATTTATCACTTCCACTAGGATATAGAAAGCTTTTATCCACTGCAAATTTGAATTTGAATATCATTTTACAGCACAATTACAATATACATTTTTTTCAAGAATTCATATAGAGGAACGTATCGGTTGTGCTGAGGGACAGCACTTAGTCAATCATCAAGACTATTAACAAGGCCACCCATTAAGGAATTAACAATAATTAAGAAATTTACAATCATGACAACGAAATGCCATGAGGAGGTGATTGTGAAAATATCCAAAAGACCAGCCTGAAAGTTACTTGCCTCAGCATCTTCAGGAGCAAGTTGTAAGTAGCGTCGGTAGAGACGAAGGGCTTGTTCTTTAATGTTATGCTTTTTTATGAAGTTTAAGTAGATTGGCCAGATTCTACAATGTTGAGTGATTGGAAGGGAGCGCAGTGCCCTGTCAAGAGTATGTCTAGCCTTAGACACATAATTCAAATCAACGATGAATTGACAGTAGTCTATCCATATTCTTGGCATCTGAGGAATGATTCAAACTTACAATAATTCATAGTATGGAATAGGGCAGCAACATACCAAATAAGCTTCAGCTAAATAAATAAATAGATGTTATTAACAATTTGTAATATGCTCATGAGACTTGGCTGTCAATTATCAATTGACAGCCAATTGACAGCTGAGTTCAGCAACTAGAAAAACAAAAACTTACTTTGTGTAGGAACACAAGGGCCCTCTCATAACAATTTATCACCCTGTTCATTTCAGGATCGTTTATACACCTTCCACGAGTTCCCTTCTTTCTCAAACAAAGATATTTGTACCATATCTTATAACTGCAGGGTAGTTCTTTCAAAGCCCTTTCATAGACCATATAGAGAGGAATTTTAGGACCATTGGATTTATGTTCTATATACCGCAGCCATGACTTAACATTGTATGAGTTCCTCAAAACCTCTTCTTCATATGGCACATCACTATCATCAATTTCTGCAACCATACCTCAGTTAGGTTAATGTTAGTTTCAATCAAATGAAACTGTCAACTTTAATATTATTATTATTACTAGCAGGCCCAATGCCCAGGCCCAATGCCCATTGGGCCTGCAAGCACAAAGCTCACTTGGCGCTGCTACGCAGCACCTTGTTTGCAAATTTTAGTCATGACCATTTAAATTGATTGTACACATTTTTAAACCTTAAATTGCTCTTAACGGTTAATTTCATGGTTAATTGGGACTGTTATCACCAATTAAGTATTGATTATCGGCCGACCTCAGCCACAATTTTATGAAATATCCTCTGTTATTCAAGTTACGTCCATTCTCCATCTTGAGATCTTGTATTTGTAGTTAAGAAAACGTCAAATTTTCAAAACCTATAGCACAGCACTTAACAGTAGTAGTGTAATAGAAAGCACTGATTATAATCTGCACGTGCACAAAAATTAGTTTCCATAGCAAAGGCACCAATATGCACCATTTAGCCTTAATTTCTCTTAATAATCTCTTGGCAAGGTCAATAATCTCTTGGCAGCGATGGGGAAAAAACACGAAACTTCACTTTATATATAAGATTTATTAAATCTGGTGATAGTATAAACAAGAGCCTACACTATCCAGCCTCTTCACGTTGGCATAACATACACTTGATATTCACTATTTAATCTAAGTATTCAAAAGTTCAAATAATGCCTAATGATTGTCTCTTTCATCATGGGATATTTCTACTTGATGTGATATTTCTACTTGATGAAATCATTATAATCTTAGATATAGGTGCACTTTCCAAGAAACCTAAAATCATAAAAACTGGCCATGTGGGACTCAGAAGGTTAATAATTTGATACCAAATTAATATATTAAAGACATTTTTGCCCCAAAAAACATGTTCATTTCACAGGATGCAGTTTTTTAGAGGTGCCCAACTCCAGCCACATTTGTCAGTAACTTAAATAACAAAACTTAATTATCAATGTCCATTGTCTAATCAAACATAATATGCAGTGGATGCTTTAGTTGAATTGAAGTCTCTGAAGAAACTTTGGTGATCTTTCTTGAGGTATATGAAATTTTTAGCAATATATTATAATGTAACATATACACAAGTTAAGCCAATTAAGTCAATTAGATTTGGCTCAGTGCCTTCCCTCAGCACAACTTAGCTGCCTTTTTATATATCAACCAAGTGGAGAGAGTATATTTTATTTAATGTTCTGTGAAATTTTATAATTGAATTGAATTCCTAGCTGAATGATTGGATCACTGATTTTTAGCCCCATACTGAAACTGATTGATGATGATTATAGTCTCTATGAAAAAATAAAAGAAGCTGATTTTAATGAATAAATCTGATTTAGTAAACTGACATCTGGAATATTATAGAAATTCTACTGCATCATCAGCCTATAATTTGAAAATTAATTAAAATTGAGTTATATACAAAGGCTAGCACTTAAGTCAATTCATTAATGGAAACAAAAGATACAGCTCCTTTGGCTCATTTAGTTTCACATGCATGCAATACCAAGTAACTCAAAATTTCTTCAAGACACCAATCTGCAATCCAAAGTCTTAATAGGTGCATGGGTATACTGTTAAATAAAAAGATGCTGATCAATGAAACACAATTGGTAGTTGATAACAGGTAAAACCAATCTGAAATATAGATATACTGTAATCAAAATCATATCAACTTGTCAACAATAATATCAAGAGAAGTCTCCACATAAATCCCAGAATACAAGTATATAATAGAATACACCAATATAACAAATAGAATATGAAACTACTTAATAACTCACCACTGAAAGGTGGTGAATTACAACACTTCAGCACAAGGAGATATCACTATTTGAGCCATAACCTAAATTAGATATAACTGAGGTTAGGAGAGATCTAGAAACTATAAAGTATGATATTGAGATATAACATATACTACAAATATAAAACATACTGCATATCGATTTTCTAATTAAGGATTGATATCAGAGGGGGAAGAGACTTAACTGTCAATCATCAGCAGTTACCCTACACTCTACAATTGTAAGGATTCAAGTAAAGTAAGCATTATGGTATTTAACCATCTCTTATCTCATACCCAATTGATCAATATCAAATATTAACTTTTATTTAGCAACAAAGCTGTTCTCATCCATCTTGAGACTATCCTTCCTTAAGAAATGCAGAACTCTCAAAAGACCACCTCAGACTTTCAGAATTAAGTGTTCTAAGTTAAATATCATATATATTTTCGCTATAAGTAGCTTTACTTTAATTGTCTCAGGATGTGTTGAGGCTGCTCCTCGGAGATCCTGAAGATGATTCATAGCTTTTCAGTAGTTATTTGGCGAATCATTATTGTTACTTTCAATGAAAGACAGCAGTTTTATTAAATATGATCCAACCGTGCCAGCACGAGATGATTCGCCATCTAAACAGGTGGTTGACATTTGCAGTAAACCAAAACACACTTTCCAAAGTGAAGCTATCTTAAAATGTACAAGTAACCCTGGGAACTGTAGTCATGTCAACCATCCCCACCTCCGAACAAAGCTGTTCTCATCCATCTTGAGACTATCCTTCCTTAAGAAATGCAGAACTCTCAAAAGACCACCTCAGACTTTCAGAATTAAGTGTTCTAAGTTAAATATCATATATATTTTCGCTATAAGTAGCTTTACTTTTAATTGTCTCTAAAGGATGTGTTTGAGGTTATTTGCTCCTCGGATGATCCAACCTGAGATGATTGATTAAACAGGTGGTTAGCTTTTCATTAAGAACTCAATCTTAAAGCTGTTCTTATGAGAATTGGCAGAAACTGACTTTCAGTTCTAAGTTAAATATCATATATATTTTCGCTATATTGTCAATCTTAAAGTTTATGAATACTGTCAGTTATTTTGGCTTGAATCATTATTGTTACTTTCAATGAAAGACAGCAGTTTTATTAAATATGATCCAACCGTGCCAGCACGAGATGATTCGCCATCTAAACAGGTGGTTGACATTTGCAGTAAACCAAAACACACTTTCCAAAGTGAAGCTATCTTAAAATGTACAAGTAACCCTGGGAACTGTAGTCATGTCAACCATCCCCACCTCCGAACAAAGCTGTTCTCATCCATCTTGGAAAAATTAAAAATACCTCTCAAAAGATCAGACTTTCAGAATTAAGTGTTCTAAGTTAAATATCATATATATTTTTCGCTATAAGTAGCTTTACTTTAATTGTCTCAGGATGGTGATTCATAGCTTTTCATTGGTCAATCTTAAAGTTATGAATCGAAACTGTCAGTTGATAATTTGGCTTGAATTATAATTGTTACTTTCAATGAAAGACAGCAGTTTTATTAAATATATTTTATTTAGCACCATTTCACTTTGGTGCCCATTGTCAGTTCTTTATAAAAAGGATAGATGTCCATCAGCAGATTTTCTCAACTCGGCTGCATGCAAAAAAATAATTAAACTTAGCCTGCATCCA
Source organism: Beroe forskalii (assembly GCA_011033025.1). NCBI lineage: Eukaryota > Metazoa > Ctenophora > Nuda > Beroida > Beroidae > Beroe > Beroe forskalii. Next base: position 567,416 of record WFMF01000044.1, read on the forward strand.
TTTTGGTGCGTGCTTAACAGAAATGCCAGACCAGAAGGATATACATGTTTAGCAAGGGGTTAGGCAAAACAATAAAAATACCAACTGTAGTCCTTCATGCTTCCCCAAGGAAAGATGAGCGTGTACACACACCTACATTGTAAAATAAAAATAACTTATCCTTCTGGAACACACTCGTTTCCCAGAAGGATAAGTTATTTCTTCAAACTTATCCTTCTGGAACACACTCTGTGTCCCAGAAGGATAGGTTATTTTCTTTTCAAAAATAAAAATAACTTATCCTTTTGAAGGATAGTTATTTTTCTTTCAAAAATAAAAATAACTTATCCATTCAGAAGGATAAGTTATTTTTTTCTTTTTAAAAACATAGAAAATAACTTATCCTTTTGGGACACACACGTGAACCAAAAGGATAAGTTATTTTTATTTAAAAAATAAAAAAATAACTTATCCTTTTGGGACACATACGTGTCCCAGAAGGATAAGTTATTTCTATTTTAAAAAAGTACAATAACTTATCCTTCTGGTACACCGTAGAGTAGATACCAACTTTCTTTTATGGATATCTCTCATCCCTAGGCCTAGCGCACAACACTCTTGCTAAACACATATATCCTTATTTGCGTTGTGCAGCGCGTAGAAAAGCGCGTGATGCGTACAAACACCTTCGTAGGAAGTTACCCTACCCTCGCGCGCGGCACAACGTTCCACATTTGAACGTCACTTTGCGCTCTCCAGTCAAAAGAAATAAACGGGCAACGTCCGTCGAACACACCTATGCGGGCTGAGGAAAACTTTTGAGTGTCGCGCACTATTCCTGAGCCCGCATAGGTGTGCGAATGCGGGCGGCGCCTGTTCTGGGGAAGCGCGCCGCGCAACGCAGACAGGGATGTACGTGTTAATCGCAATGCGCGCTATATAGGGATAGGAAAAAAAATCCATCTTTGGTCATTTTAAAAATCAATGCTATAGCAGTATAGCATTTGATATTATCCCCCCAAAAATCTTCTGTTTAGTTATAGTGCTTAACTGTTTAGCTATTTCAACTTTTTAATTGATCGATGATCATCTATCCACTATCGATGTGATTACTTGCCATGGCCAGGCGTTGAACAGCCCCATCCGCTTGCTCTTGTTTACTCAGACTCGAAGAATCTTATGTTTAAAAATATGGGACAGGCAACATCTGGCAAGTGATTTCAGCTTTGAATATTGTTAACAAGCACCTTCTTGTTAACAAGCACCTAATTTAAATCATGGTTGTTATAAGATGAAGAGAATTTTGTTACAAATTTGGTATAATGTGCTACAAAATGTAAATTTTTGTTTTATTAACTTTATGTTCATTAACAATCCCATCCCCCTTTTTTTCAACTGTGCTACTCCCAATCCAATTTAGGAGTTCTGTGTGCCCTAGCTTAGTAGTTGTAAGCTCTGAGATTAATTCGTGGGCTAGATATTAAGATGTGCAAATATCCTGTTCATGTGTCAAATATTTGGACTTCAGATAATATTATCGTTTCTTAATCATTGTTATTGTGATACACCTCTTATTACATATGTTGGGTGCTTTCTCAACCTGCATTTTATAATATTTGACTCTCTTCGGAGATTTTTACCACCACTTAAAAAATTTATATGTATAACACTCTATCCAAAGCACATTATAAGCCCTCCAATCTCATCAATCCATCAATTTGCACACATTTGCATAAGTATTTCAATGGATCTTTTTCACCCCTACTATAAGTGTGCTCATCTTTTTGTTTCTCATGTTGCAAACATTACTAACATATCTTGTTTACACATTCTTGCAATTTCCCATCTTTCATTTTCAGTTGTGTCTTACCTAGGTATATTTCAGTATAAAAAAACCTGAGCTCCACAAATGACTTGTCTGTCAATGTGGTGTGTTGCTGTCAAAGTTGTGTGGTGCTAACTTTTGCTATCATGCTTCAAAAGTTTGTTCTGTACCACTGTCAGGTATCAGCACAAAAAGCCATTGTGCAGTGCACAGTTGATCCACCACATTAAATTTCCCTCAGTAGTGATAGAAAGGAAGTTGGAACATGGCAGTACGTCAGCGTATATCTTCTCCAAACAGGAAGAAACAAGGTGTGGCAATTAATTACCAATGAACTCTATTTGTGATCAATGAAGTTTCTTTTTGGCAAATTAAATATGCTAATAGAACCCATAATTAGCATTCTTTCATTAACACTGATATACTAAAATTGAGTTGTATTATCATTGAAAGAGTATACACTATTCTCTATACGCTTAATGAGAAGGCCTTGTTCTGTTATTAAAAACCTTAAACCATAGAATATGTGTGCAAAGGGTTGACACTTGGTGTGATTTGCAATAAAATGAGTGGTTTTTACATACATATATGCATGTTATTTTATTACTTGCACAAACAAACAAACAAATGCTAAACTTATGCCAAAAATGCTCAATTTGATTGCATTCAATGTCCATTTCTTTTTCTAATTGAATAGATGCCTGGTATAAGATCTTTAATGTGATCCTTCATGATATCAAGTGAATGAGATACGAATATACGAATATAAGAATTTGAATATAACTTTGTGAAGTGTCTAAGAGCTAGCTGCATAACAGCAGCCTTTTTTAATCAATTTTCACATCTCAACATTTCAAATATTGTACACTGTAATCTTGACACCTTGAATACAAAAAAAGATCATATACACTACTTCTGCTTGTTTGGCAAGTTATCTCTAATATAATTTCGCAACCTCTGTACAATTATGTATATTATGGAGAATGGGCATAACTTTTAATAATGGAGGATATTTCAGATGGTTTGGTTTCTTAAAACTGTGACAGAGATCGGTCAATAATCGATGCTGAGTCAGTGATAACATTAGTTAAGGTAGTTGACTGTTGAGACCAATTGAAGGTTTAAGAGTGTATAATTTAATCGAGTCAAATATAAGTGTAGCAGATTACAAAGACAGTTCCTGGCCTGGATAAATATGAACAATGCAACATTTTCCAATGTCAGTATGAGAAGCAGTTGACAGAAGTAACATCATCTTGCAATAAAAACAGAATGCTGGAACAAAAGTCACATGGTTTAGCACCTCTAAGACGAATTCGATCTATTTTCCACTCTGCTCCTTCATATTTTTCTGAATATTTGATTTTTTGCACATAACTTTTGACTTTTGATCTAATTGGATATTTTAGATGCAGTAAAAAGTATCCAATCAATCTGAAAGGCAGTGTTTAAAACTTGCGAAGAGGTGTTGCATAGCAGCGCCGAGTGAGCTGTGTGTTTGTGGGCCCAACGGGCCTGCTAGTATAATATAATTTGATTTATAAATGTTGCAAATACTAAATTTTGTCTTTGACTGTATGTAATTACGAATTGGGTCTTAGAAATATCATGTTGTCATTCTTGATTGATGTGTTATAGAATTTATTCTTTTAATTGACTAAATACCATTCTTCCATACCTTTCTTAACAGAATAAACTTTCAGATTCAAAGAAGCAGGCTAAAGCATCACATGGTAAGACACTGCTGTCTGTTGTTTCTCTCTCGATTGCTGTAATTGCAGTGTTTGTCCTCATAACAGAGTACAACTTTGAAGTTCCCTATGTGACCCAAATATTAAAGGACAACAATCTTGATAAGCCTGTGATATCACCTCTTCTGAAAGCCTATGAAGTTGATAAAGGATTTGCACATCTTTGTCAATTATCCAATAATGTATTAAAACGATTAACTCCAGCAAAATACAGCCAAAAATCTGATTCTGAGAAAGACAGCAGCCTTGAACAAAACAGTGAATCTGTAGAAATCACTGATGACAAAGATGGCCACAGCGAGGAAATAATTGAGAATGAAACCCCTCATGAAGACATTAAAGAAGAAACAAGGGAAGAAATAAAAGAAGAAGAACAGTTTGAAGAAACAGGACAGACCATCACACCAGAGGACTTTGAGCAACCTCAGGATGATGATATTGAGAAAGGAATTTCTGAGGAACAAGAAATAGATGAGTCAATTGAAGAATCAGAACTAACTGTAAATGAACATGATGGTACTGGGGATTCTATCATTGAAAAGGATTCAGAAGAGGATGATATTGAAACACTAAATGAAGATGAGAGTATAACAGAACACACTGGAGAAGTGGAGGAAACTCATGTAGATGAAGCACAGGAATCCAATCCTGATGTTGAATTAGAGGAAGATAAACAGGAAGAAGAAAAAGTTGAGGAGGAATCTGTCACTGCAGAGGCTCTTGAAGACGTTGCAGATAGCACTACCTCTCATGTAATTGAAGAGGAATCTTCTGCTACTGGTACTGGTGATGATGAGTTCTCAACTGACACATCTGATGAAATTGTCCAAGAAGACAATACTGTTATAGAAGAAGCCCCATCTGCTGATGAGAAGCTTGACTCCACAGAAGAACAATTTCAACCGGAGGCTACTTCAAATGATGTTGAAAATTTACCTGCTGAAGATTCCGAAGTTGAAACAGATGAGCAAGTACACTTGACAGATATAGCTGAAGAAATAGTTGAAGAAGAAATTGTGGCTGTAGAAGAAACCACAATTGCTGATGAGAATCATCATGACAATATTGAAGATCAATTAGAGTCAGATGGTGGTCATGATATACAATCAGAAGAAGTTAATACTGCAGATATTGCTGGTGAAATGGCCCAAGAAGTTAATGATGGTATTGAAGAAAGTGAAGAAGGTGATGAGGATCTTATGGAACCAGAACTTAATTCTAGTGAGGTTGCATCAGATGACACTGATGAACATACTGAGCATTTTGAAGAGGAAAGCATAGATACTGTTGAAGAGGAAGTATCTGTTGAGGAAACTTCTGCTGAAGAAGTGTTCATTGAAGACACTTCGGCTGAAGAAGTTTCTGTCGAAGAAAATACTGCTGGAGAAGCTTCTGTTGATATTTCTGATGAAAAAATTGCTGTTGAAGTTTCAGATGAAGAATATCTTAATAGTGAGGAAGCATTAGAGGCAGATGAAACTGAACCAAAAATTGCAGATTCACTGGATGAAGAGAATTCTGAACTTGGTGATAGTTCTGAAAACGGTGAATTCACCTCTGAAGATGTGAGTGAAGAATCAGTAGAAGGTGAAAGCTTTGATGAGCAAAAAAATACTGAAGGTTTGCATGAAAATGCTGCTGATGCACATTCTGTATCAGATGAAGAAGAATATTCAGAAGTTGTTAGTGATGAATCTATCACAGAAAATGGTGGAGTTGAATCACAGGAACATCAGCCAGGAGAAGGCATTGCCATAGAATCTGAAAACATTGAGACAACTGCTGATTTGAATGAAAATGCTGAACAAGTAATTGATTCTGATGAACCTGTTTTGGAGCAACCAGAGCCTCCATTGGAAACTGTTGAAGAACAGAAATCACAAGAACAAGGTGACTCAACCCAAGACAATGTCAATGAAGCAGTTCATGAGGATGTAAATGAAAAATTATGAAGCAATTATTGAAGGCAACTGACCATTCAGTAATTTATTAGAGATCAATTTAAGGCTATTCGACCTAAATTGAAGTGACTATTTCTAATGCTTTAGTTGATTGATTACCCTCGTTCAAATCCAAATCCAAAATTGCAGTATTTTGATCTCCCAATTTGAGTTCCATATTGATACAAGAATACAATGATAAATAATTATAATCCCCAGACACGAAATTTCAGCATTGCTTGGCACTTCAGGCACTTTGATTATATTTATGTCTTTATGTGTTCATGAGTGGAAATTCTTAGACTTTTCAGATGGAACTTATATATTATGTATATCCATCAATTTCATGTTACAGGCTTTTTGAGTAATGTTTATTTATACTTTTTGTTAAATTGGTTACTGTCCTAGTAATTTATGATTTCTGTCAATGGTTCGAATAGGCTTTATAGCCAAGTCTTTATGTAATAATGTCGGTTTTTGTTTATAATGATATTAAGATAATTATAAACCTATTAGCATTGCTTATTGGGTAATCTGCTCAAGAAAGTAATCATAATGATGATCTGATCAATGCATAGATTTCTTTTTCCCAGCTGTTTTTATTTCATTATCAAATTGTCTTAATAAATTTCTAGTTGATTTCAGGAACTAAGTGTAGAAAGTCCAATTTGCAATATTGCAAATGATAAATTACAGTATTCAAGATTTTTTGCTACTTAAATATCTGTCTTTTCTGGTCTTTTAATTTTATACATGGATTATGATGTTATGAATATCAGCACTATTATTTGGCTTGTCTTATCTCTCTTTACTTTGCTTATTGAAGTGAATTATTTAAGTTTATTTTTAATTAACAAAATTGAAGTTTCACTGTATTATTTATATTAACTGTAGTAAGTACTTTTTCAATTTAGTAGGTACTTTTTAATTGAATTGAATTGAATTGAATTCAGTACTTTTAATTTAGTATAAGTTTTCAATTTTGAATTGTTACTACCAAGCTAGGTAATTGTTATACAGTAAGGGTTAGGCTTGGTGTTGCTATTCCGATCCAGAAGCTCATGTGGATCCATTTGCTACTAAGGATAAAGATGTCATCGGCATATAAGATAAATTAAATTAAAAATTCGCAATATGTAATGGTATATGTAATGGTATACTTCATTAGATGCCTAGATTTTAAAAAGTTAAAGATCTCTGGAAAATTAGGAAGAGCATTTAATTTGAATTAAACGTGATACAATCAAATTTGAGGGCATAATAGCCATGTCAGGGAAAGGCAAGCAGCCTAGCAAAACATCCAATTCCTCACATGTTCCTGGTAAGTCTATTTAATAATACCCTTCATCTGGCATGAATATTCAATGATTTGATATTTCAATCAGTAGCTTACTGAATTCTGATGCTTCCTATGTTATCTAAACCTAAGCACACAAAATATATACTTATTTTCGGTTACTTTATCAAAGTGATTTGATAATCAAGAATACTTTTACATTATAAATTTTCCAGTTTTTTAATTCCTGATGTGCTCATGACAATCACTTGGATTTTCTTTCAGAGTGCAGTGGCTCTTTGCAAGGACCCCTGATTGGAGTTTTCATAGTAATGGCTGCCATGTGTGGATTAGTTATTGCAATAACACAATTCGGCATAAACATTCCACATGTTTCCCCTATTGTAGAAAAGTTTGGTATAGTTCCCCCTGCAAAGTCAGACACTCCCTTGCCACAAACTGTGCATCAAACCAAAGAAACCCATCAATCAGAATCACTTCACGATATCAATGATGAAATTGATATTACTGAAGACTCAGAAAACCCCGCTAAATCAGAAATTCATTCATCAGATAATTTTGATAATGATGAAACAAATAATGAAAGTGTTTATGAAAGTGGCACTGTAAGTGAGACTTTGGAAGAAGATTCTGATGACGAACATACTATTATTACAGATGACCAGATTGATGATGATACAATTGTTCCTAATAATGATGAAGATAAATCAGATGATGAAATTCATACTATTCCCGCCAGTAATGACGATGAAAATGAAATAGAAACATCATTTCAAGAGATTGTAAACAATGATGAAGAATCTGAAAAATCAGACCTATCAGATGTAGATGAAAGCTCTGGAGCAACACTGGATAGCACAATTGGCGATGAAACAGTTATTGAAAATGAGGCTGGTAGTGATATAAGTGAAGAACAAATATCTGATAAAATTGGGAATGTGAATGATGACCAAAGTAGTGTTGATGAAGTCACCAAAACTTCTGATGATGTCACAGAAAGTTCAGAAATGGATAATGAAGAGTTAGATGTAGAGCACAGTGAAGGCTCTTTAGAAGACGTTGAGACAGAGCCTATCGAGGTTAATGAGGAAATGGTAAGCATATCAATTGAAGAGAACATAGAGGATGATTCCAGCAAAGATGATATTGCTGATGACATCGAATTGGATATTGAAATGGATCCTGAATCTCTTGGTGAATCTGACGAAATAGGTCACGATTCTGAAGTCCCTGCTCTTGATGAAACATCTGATGAAGTATCTGACAGTATTGTAGATGAACCCAATTCTGTCAGCTTTGAGGCGACTGCTGATGACAGTGAAAATGAAGTAGATGAAACAGAGGACCAACAGTCAATTGACACAGATGGAAGTGGCCCTGATGCTGAAGCCCAACAGCCGACTGCAACAGAAGAGAGTGATGTTGATACTGAAGAAGAGGAGCAAATAGAGTTTTCATCAACTGATGAGAGTGAGAGCAAAACAGATAATGAATTAGCTGATAGCATCAATGACAGCACTGGACATGACGATGAAACTGAAAAACCTGAAGAAAAAGAAGCAGTAAATGAGGGAACAGATGATGGCGATGAACCAGTTGAAAGCATCAAAGAATCTGTTCAGAGTATTCCAGATTATCTGACTGACGAAGAGAAATCGTATTGGTCAAAACTGAAAGCAAGTTTCGATATTCTGGAAACTAGTCCTCTTGAAGCAAAGCAACAGTTTGACGAACTCAATAGTCTTCTAGGTGGAAAAAGTTACATTTGCATGTATGGTAGTGCTTTAGCAGTGGAAAGAATAAGTTTTGATAATGCTAGAGAAGAAAGAAATGCTATTCAAGCTTTCAGAGCATTGGTTAACTTTGGGAAGAAGCTCCCCATGGAATTAATGAAGCCATCCCTAGAAATGTTAGTATTTTATTTGGAACATATGCTAAATGCTTGCTGTCCCATCTCATATCCAAGTATTCTGCCAAGTGGTTTGAACTTTGGGGGAAGTCTAATAAAAGAGCAAATTTTGGGCTGAATACTTGCATGCAAGAAAAATTAGCTAAAATTGAATCCTATATTGAGTTATGTTATTGGTTCATGTATTTAGATACCTAGGTACTAATGCAGTGGTTGTCAAACGTTAAATTCTGTTTTCAGAGTTGTCAAACTTCTGGTAAAGTCTGGGAGGGAAAGGATGGCAGTATCCACATTGGAAAAATTCCTTCCCCTTCTACCTGAGGATCAGAACCTCAAACGCCTGTTAGGTTAGTTCATCATTATCATCTGAGTAGGTATCTGTTAATAAGACTGAAGCTTTCCTTTTTTGATTTTCCTGAGGAATTTTGAATAATAATTGGGTCCATTGTCCTCGTTTTCAGGCGCTTGATTTCCTTGCCCAAGATCTTGACTTGACATGTCTTTATCAAAAGACCAAAGAGGGTAAAACATGATATCATGTACCTTATTCGTTACTCAAAGAAAGACAAAGTGAAAATTTGTGGCTTTCCTGAACCTTGCTGCTTTGAAACTTGCTAATAGATAACATTCCCAGTGACCACACACATCCATAACGATGACCCTGACTCTGCTTTAAAGAGTGCTGCAGATCTGGACCAGGAATCAGCTGAAACCAAGGTTTAAAAGTGTGATAGTTGATACCGGCTGTTTAATAGGGATCGTTCACATATTACGTAATCAATTTTTGTCCATTTTCAACCCCCTCCCTCCCCCTCGTAATCAAACGTGATCAAAGCCCAATCAAATCCCCCCTCCTCTCGAGGAGAATATTCCGCTGTTTAAGGGTCGTCCTCGAAAGTATAATTAGCTCTTTGTCAACTTCTGTGGTTTTTGTCATTTCAATTACATTTACCACATGTACTACAGGTCATCATAGCGCAAGCATACAAACTGAAGTGGCAAAAGAAGGATGACACAATAGCTCTAAAGTTTGCAATTGATGCTCTTAATTCGATTAAAGACAAAAGTTCAGAAGTTGTTGTTATGTTAGGGGAGCTTCTTCAAAGATCGGGGGATGAAGAACAGGTTTTTGAAGATTACAGAATTTAATTTTCTATCTGCCGATCATTGACAACCATTACGGCTGTTTTTGCACAGTATTTGATATCATGACCTTACCATATTTGGAAGTGAAATACTTTCTACCACTTTCAAGATTGTAGATCCAAATGTTCAGATTCATTTGTCCTTACCCTCAGGCCTCACCCACCCTTGTCTACTATACAACATGCCCCATTTTATATATTACTGAATACTGATGACATTGGGATAACTATACCACCATATTTTGCTCACATATTATGTACCAAGTACCCACACAACTATGCCCCAAGTCCCAACTGATAACTATGCCCCAAATTCGCCCCAACATTTGCACTGACACTGGTCCCCTCTAGGCCCAGGAAGTGTACGCTCACGCTGTGGAGAGTGGTGTACTGCCCTCCATGCTCCAGAGACCCGAGCACTTCACTCCAGGATTAACTGCTCAACCAGTCTGGGGCGGCAGACAAACTCCAGAACTGTCAGAGGAGGACAAACAGAGCATTGTGAGCAACGTTGTAGATAAAGGTGAGTGTTGCCTAGCAACATTGTAGAAAAAGGTGAGTGTTGCCTAGCAACATTGTAGATAAAGGTGAGTGTTGCCTAGCAACATTGTAGATGAAGGTGAGTCTTGCCTACTGCCTAGCAATATTGTAGATAAAGGTGAGTGCAACCTAGCCTTCTCGCAAAATTGTTGATTTAAAAAGTGTTGTCTTGCAACATTATATAGTTGAATGCGCTTTGAATGTTAAATCTTGTCATGTGTATGAAAGATTATCGTGTTCTAATGTCCACGTAGCTTGAGTAATACAACACCACAGTAAGCTGTTGACTTATAGCTTTAGTGTAGAGTGTAGTGTCAGCTAGTCCACGTAGCTTGAGTAATACAACACCACAGTAAGCTGTTGACTTTAGTGTAGAGTGTAGAGTGTAGTGTGTAGAATATCTACTGTAAAGTTATAAGCACATAAACCGCATAAACTATTATTATTGTCAAGGTTAATAGTCGACAGTCATTGGACTCTAGTATGCTAATTTATTTGAATTGGTGGAATGAGTTATAGTCGTTAGCAGTCTGTTGAGTGTAAAAATTATCGAACAATAAGCCTTTGTTAAACAGGTTTTTTTAATTTAAAGTATTTTAGGCATGTTGTTGAGACCATCCAATCGTAAAAGTATTCGCATAAATGATAACATTTCCTTTTTCTAAATTATGCCAAACTTCAAATTGATGATGTTTGTGACAATATTATTTCTGTTCCAACCTCATATCTTAATGCTAATTTGTGGAAATAAACGAGCTTTTATCCATACAATATACGGTATCTTTATACGTCAAATCTTCAAGTTTTGATAATCTCAGTGTAGAGTCCACCCCGGTCCACCTGGTCGTAATAAAGCTTCATAATAAAGAAATAAGGCTTCTGAATATAATAAAGTAATAAGATAATATGCTGCATCAGCCATCATGTACAGCGTACTAACAATCCAGACTTTAAAATACAGCATAAAACTTTTAAAATTTGTTGAAAACTTAAACTGTACTGTTCGTTATTATCAGCAAAAAGTACTTTTTATAAAGTTTCAGCTCTGAAAGTAGGCCTGATTACGCTTCATCGTGTTTCTATTGCTGACATCAAAGGTTAGCATGCAGCTCGAAGCAAGGAAACAAATCAACCATGAACCAACTTGTCGTGCTCAGTGTTGTCGTGTACTTGTGACCGTTCCAAAAGTCACAAGAAGAACTTTTGAAAGATTTATCAAAGTTCATGTTTTGACTTTGTAATTATACCATTTGATAGATTTTATTGCTATCATGGCTGATAATTCTATAAGTTGATATTATGTTCGTGATAAGTTCTATGGGAGTATAATAGGAGTATCATTAATGCCAAATGAATTGGACTTTATTTCCGAGAATTGTAACCAGTTCCTTGATGAAGCTGAAATCTCTGATCTCTGTATTATCAACCACCAGAGGATAAAACAGGACAGAACAGTAGACTCTTGCTCTGGATATCGCTCCGTAGATATCTGTCAGCTGCATGCCTGTCCCCCTGTGAAATTTATGAAGAACGATTACTGCTGGCCATTCGGAGGAGTTCGAATGTTGCCTCATGCAAAAGGATACTTTGTCATCTGAACTTTCATCGGCGGTTGCCTCTGAAAGATTTTTTAAAGCATCAATAACATCAGATTCCATTTTCTTCGATAGAGTTGCGTATGTTATGGCGATGTCTCGATTCTTCAATGGGCTGTGAGCACGTAGTTTGGTTATTTCCTTGTGTATCAAGTCAGTTAAGGTCTTGGCCCCGCCATATAAATGTTTAAGGACGTGGAAAGTGACTTTTGGCCCGTGGATAAAATGTCCGGCTGTGTGTTTTGGCAAGATTGAATACGGCATTGTCTCAAAGGAAGCATGCCGTATTTCTGTCAAAACATCGGATAGATCAAACGTATTTCTTAGGTTGCTAGAGAAACAGACCATGTCTCCTTTAGAGAAATATTTTGAGTGTAGCCTCTCTAATTTCATCACATATTTTTTCTCTAAGTACTCTCCAGTTTGAAAGATATCACATGCTATCCATATGCCAAGGTGTCTTAATTTGACATACGAAGGAAATCATAGAAGATCTCTTGTCTTTCTATCATTTCAACAAGAAATCTGGAATTTCCTTGGAAGTCATCAATAAAAATGTGAAAACGACGATATAAATATCTACTGAGAAACGTTTCTTCAATCCAGTCAACATTACTACATCCCACAATCTTGACAATGATTGCTCGCTTATCTGATTGCATGATCAATTCTGAAAGCTCACCTCGTGTGTGTTTCCCCAGGTACGATTCTATTAGTGTAAAGGATTCTTCCTGTGACGCTAAGGCGTCTTCAAACACCGTGGAATTATTGCCTTCGCCACTTAATTTAACCACAACCACTTTGATCCAGGGGTCCTCCTTCAAAACGTGTGCCATTTTCGCAGCTAAGACAAGCGACTTGCCTGACCCTGCTGGTCCGTTTATCCACAGTAAACTAGACGTCGAGCTGAAAGCATTGCTTTGCTCTGCACTGAAATACTTCACTTTCACAGCTTCCTGGACGATGGCGTCCACCTCCACAACTCCAGGATTCCTATCTCTTCTTTTACTTTCAAATGTTATCTCACCTTGCCTTAGCTGTCTGTCGATTTCATGAATAGTCCAGCCCAAGCTGCACTTTTCTTTGTTATATTCTCCTTTTTCCAGGCACCACATAGCTAACAGTATATTTTTTGCCTGATACAGGACTTCATGACTTGAGTTATCAGCAACATCAGTCGCTCCAACTTCAACATCGGATCCTGCTGCGTTCCCAGTGGAGTCCACAGCCGACACCAAACCTCTTGGTGCTCTTTCACTAGGATTTTGTGCAGGGCGCATCATTATTCCCCAATTTTCTTTGAGGGTTTGGAGATCTTCTTGAAATAAAACGGTGGACCAATCAATATCGCCGTTAATCGAATCTAAGTGTGTAGCAAAGTTGCGCATGAGGTTGGGATAAGCAGTGAAAGTACGGATCACAGCATTTGATTGTCCTAATTGTAGATGCTCCAGTATTCCTTCAATGAGAAGGGAGGTCCTCTTTCTCTGAATCATAGACATCCGCAGAGTTTCCTGCAAGACACGGACCTGTGTTTCTTTTTCCTCATCGCTGCATTGTTTAGAAATCGTCACATTCTTCACTTCAACCAGAGCAAAATAGTTCGCTCCCAAAACAACAAAATCACACTCCCCCTCGGGATCTTTATCTTTCAGTTCACAACGCGCACTGTTCTTCTTGTTGAGATGGTCCCCAACAAACAGAGCATACTCGCCGTGGTTGTATTTGAAGCCGTGTAGGACGATCATCTGCTCCTCCACCTGCTCCAAGGCCCTGTAAACAGCTACCTCGGCCTCGTAATCCTGCTGCCGTTGCCGATCTGACCGGTTACTGGCGCTAAGTTGCTCTTCTTCTTCTGGAAACTTGTCGATGTAGGAAGACAGGTTAGGTGCAGGCGGCATCATGACAGGTCCCATGTTACCCGATGTACAGTATTCCTTTCTTATTTGTCCTCCGATTTCAACGAGTGTCGCGATCTTTCTTCCTCTGAAGTAAAAAAGTTGTTAATAAGACTTTAGTTACATAATTGATCATCGAAGTGGTCCCAAAGGATTTTTCCCAAAGGATTTACTCCTTGCTTTTCAGAAGTTCAGAAGATTACAATTATTAGGGGGAACCCCATAACTTTTGGTGGCTATTATAAAAATCGCCAATGGGGGGTTTTAGAGGAGAAAAAGAGTTTGAGGGTACCAGAACAAATAAAGGCGTAAATGGCACAAATTTAGTTCTTGATTTTTCACACATTTTTGAAAGTTTGAAATGGTACCAGTTTTGTTTATGATTTTGTGAATCATTTTCAAATAACACCTTTTTTGTTTCTGATTTTTCACACACAAATTTTTGAATGTTACCACATTTGTTTGCAATTTTTCACATCTTTTTGAAATGGTACCTTTTTGTTCGTGATTTTGGGCAATTTCTTTCAAAGGGTACCATTTTAGTTCCTGTTTTTCGCTGTACTGAGGATGGTTGCCCTGGATCCAGGATCATTTTTGGTGTCGATGGGGGGTTAAGTTAGAAATTCCCAATTGGGGGTTTAAATTTGAGGGGGATGCTTCCCCTGATAAGATTTTACCATGTTTAAGGGAAGTCAGTTGAAAACCACAGTTATTGAGATTACACCTTGTACCATATTACACACAATGAAAATGTATTTGAGGATCCCTAGATTCTAGAATTAATATTACTCACCGTGAGGTTTTATTTGTCGCTTGGATCCATCTTCACTTGAAGCCATACTGTTGCTATCCAGGCCCTACTGTAAAAATGAACTTTGTATCATTAGTAGACGAAGTTTTGACATTGAACTGACGATTATTCAAGTCATCAAAACAGCTGTCAACCAAGTTAATATTACAAATAACTGGAAATTTTAACCAGCCATGAATAAAAGTTATAACAACATATCTATAAAAGTTGAGGTTTAATATTGGGTTTAAAATTTGTGAGAGAGTACAAATTACAAAACGAGCTGTGTGTATAATGAATGGTGTTTTTAAAAGGAACAAAAACACAACAAAACTTCAACAGTGTGCTCAAGGGGCAGCGTCCATTTTTATGGAATACAAAATACGAAAGCAAAAGTGACGGTCAGTACTCCAGTAGCTGAGGCCAGTGCCGTGTACTTTTCATTGTCGACGCAGTTTCTCGACGGTTTCCGTTAGTTTAAAGCATAATAAAGACATCCTGCCTGCTAACGTTATTTGAATCGACGTCCTGGGGGGTGGTACGGCCACGCCCATTTTTGCCCTGTGGCGGCGTTATGAGACAAGATTATTTCAACTTCTGATGGTCATAGAGACTTCGGACTTAAACCAGGGTGTCTATTTCATCGAGGGGAATAACTTTTTCTCTGACAACTTTTTTGCCAGGTAATTAGTTAATTGACCAATTAGCTAATTGGGTAATTTTCAAAAATTCGAAAAAACTTTTTTTGGCTTAAATTGATCGCAATTACATGAAACGTGGAAAAAAGTGTTTTTGATAAATATTTTGAAAAATTTTTCACTTGGAAAATTTTCGGGACTTAGAAAATTTTCGGGAGCGAAAAAATTTCAATTTTCATTGTTGGTGTCCTTTAACTTTGCCCAACAATTTTTGGCAGCTAAAAGTCACTGTGGTTGATTTTTGCTGTTTTGACAACATGTAAATTAACAGAACCTACTGGAAGTGAGCTTTCTTCAGAACTGGTTGCAGACTGCAGAGCCAGGATCACCACTGTTGACCAGCAGGTGATAATCCTGGTTCCAGACCACCCCAACCATGGTGCTTAGAGAGCTGCCACAACCGTCAGTATGCGGAAGCAGGAGCTGAAGAAGAAAACTGTGGCAGCTGACCTCCCCAAATAAGCGTGTCCACTTGAAGACATGGCCAAGGCCCTAGATGGGCTGCCTTCCCTTGTCCCACTCCCATGCTACGTCGCTAGGATAGGGGGACCATCAAGCTGCTACTAAGTTACCTCGTTCTTTCTCTCACCAGTGACTCTTGCTGTGGGATTTCGGCCACACTGAAAGGGAACTGACACCAATGCTGCTGCATGGTGAACTACAATCACTGAGTCACTGGATCAGGGATGACACCTGCTGCCTGCAAGTCCTCCTTAACAAGTACAGGCAGCTCTTCGCCATCCATGACTTCTTCCCAGACAGTTGCTACTTCTACAGAATCCGTCCTGGTAAGAACAAAACCCTCTACAGGCAACTCTTTGGGGAAGTTGGCACCTGGGGACCCTAACAACCATCCTCCATCGTCTTGAACTACGAGCTGTGAATCCACAATGCTGTGCTCTTTTACCACCAGGGATTGCAGCTTTCACTTTTAGCAGTCCCCCATCAAGCATATCTGCCGAATGCCGATCAGAACTTCTGGATGAGCAGATACCTGGTTGAGAACTCACAAATCAGAGCTGAAGACTTCGCCATGATTGGAGTCATTTCCTTCGTTCTAGTGCTTAAGTGATGCTGAGTGTGGATATGCCGAGGATGCTGAAGCCCTGTTCGGCATTCGGCAGATGTGGCCGGGGGCCTGCTAAAGTCGTGAGCCGCAATCCCGAGGTAACTTAGTAGGCACAGCCTAGCGACGTAGAATGGACAGCTCAAGGGAAGGCAGCCGATGGAGGATGGTTGGGGTTAGGGTCCCCAGGTGCCAACTTCTAGCCCAAAGGTTGCATACCTGTAGGGGTTTTGCACCTTACCAGGAACCAGGTTCTGGTCAACAGTGGTGATCCTGGCTCTGCAGTCTGCAACCAGTTCTGAAGAGAGCCTGCCTCCAGTAGGTCTCACTTGTTGTCAAAACAGCAAAAATCAACCACAGTGACTTTAGCTGCCAAACCATGTTGGGCAGCGACAAACAATGAAAATTGGCCATTTTTCATCTGAAAATTTTATTTGGAAAATTTTCCAAGGAAAAATTTTCAAAATATTCATAAATTGTCAGTGGTCTTTTGTCACCGTTGGTCATGTATCCCAGTAATTATGATCAATTTACTGAAAAAGTTTTCCAGGTTGAATTAATTTACATGTCACAAACAGCAAAATGGTCAATTAACTAATTACCTGGCAAAAATGTTGGGCAGAGAAAAAGTTAAATTAATGAAATTAAAATAGACACCCTGGTTTAAGTCCGAAAGTCTCATGAAAATCAAAAGTTGAAATAATTTTTTGTTTCATGTAATAATCACTTAAGCCGTTGAATTCAGGGCAAAAAATGGGCAATTAACTAATTACCACCCCAAAAATGTTGTCAGAGAAAAAGTTATTCCCTCGAAAGAACTGGGTTTAAGTCCGAGGGGTGATAGTATCTTGAAAAATTGTCTCTGCTTATTCTAACGGAAACCAGACGTCGATTCAAAAACTGCAGGCAGGAGTGTTCTTATTACAACTTAAAAACAAATCGTCGACTGGTCACAACGGCACTGGCCTCACTGATCATAACAGAATATTCAGTAACATGATCTGATGATCTCATTCACATGGTGACAACCTTGTATTGACTTGTACTTCACATGTGACTAGTATTGTGACTAGTATTGTGACTTGTATTTTGACTAACTTATTGTGACTATTTAGTTGCACTCACAGTTCACACTATAGTTCAATCCCTTGTGCAATTGCTCATCAGTTTTCGATATGCAGTTCTATTGTAATGTTGTATGCTAACATCAAAGGTTAGCATGCGCGATTTAAAAACTAAAAACACAGTTGTAATGGCACAATAATGAGCAGAATGTACTTGAATTGTATATAAATTAGCAAATTAAGAGAATATTTCAAACGTGAGCATTCGGTATGCTGATAAAACTCACCCACCACCCCGGACAAAACCTGTCCGTATTTTCGTTAAATTTTTGAAATAATTCATCGCAATTTTTTTCAAAATGACACAGCATTTTTCACGAGATTTTTCTAGAACCATTCTCTTCAAATGCCTGATTTTTGCTAAATCACACCCTCTTTAAGCCACACAGGTAACATAATGCAGCTGCACTGCCTAAATAGAATTATCCATCGCATAATATGAAGACAGTAGCAGCTGCATTGAGAGCGTGATTTAATTATCGTAACTGTGTGTATAAGCACTGTGTGCATACCCTGTAAATTTTAGTTATTCAAAGATTTAAGTTACAAACAAATGTATTGATAAATGGAGTTTCAAGGATAACTCTGCACAAGTTGCCTTAGCATTACCCCAATTACGTCCTTATCATGAACTTTTACGGTTAGTTGATGACGTGGAATCGCATAATTAAAGGCATAAGGAGCTCTAAAACTTTGCTGTATGTGATTATTTAACACTCTAGACCACAGCGAACTAGACTACAGCGAACTCTGTAATAATAGCCCAGTGGTGTTGTGTTACACGCCAATAAAAGAGAGTGAGAGTGTGTGAGTTTGTGTGTACTGTGTATGTGTATTGTCTACATAATTTTAAATCTTAGTATGTTTACTCACTGTAGATACACATTTCAACCTCTGCAATACTTCTAGAACAACTCATAATATTATCGAATAACTTTTGCTCATTATATATTCACAATGTCCGGTGCAGACTACAGAATGAATATAAATACCTTGCATTGTTTCGTACCGCATCTCATTAACATTTAATCTTGTAAAGAGGTGAGTTGAGGCAGCAGGCACTAGTTACTTGTAAAGAGGTGAGTTGAGGGCAGCAGGCACTCGTTACTTGTAAAGAGGTGAGTTGAGGGCAGCAGGCACTAGTTACTTGTAAAGAGGTGAGTTGAGGGCAGCAGGCACTAGTTACTTGTAAAGAGGTGAGTTGAGGGCAGCAGGCACTAGTTACTTGTAAAGAGGTGAGTTGAGGGCAGCAGGCACTCGTTACTTGTAAAGAGGTGAGTTGAGGCAGGCACCCAGTTACTTGTAAAGAGGTGAGTTGAGGCAGCAGGCACTACTTGTAAAGAGGTGAGTTGAGGCAGCAGGCACTAGTTACTTGTAAAGAGGTGAGTTGAGGGCAGGCACTAGTTACTTGAAGAGGTGAGTTGAGGGCAGCAGGCACTAGTTACTTGTAAAGAGGTGAGTTGAGGGCAGCAGGCACTCGTTACTTGTAAAGAGGTGAGTTGAGGGCAGCAGGCACTCGTTACTTGTAAAGAGGTGAGTTGATGGCAGCAGGTACTAGTTACTTGTAAAGAGGTGAGTTGAGGCAGCAGGTGTACTACTTTAAAGAGGTGAGTTGAGGGCAGGCACCTGTTACTTGTAAAGAGGTGAGTTGAGGCAGCAGGCACTCGTTACTTGTAAAGAGGTGAGTTGAGGGCAGCAGGCACTCGTTACTTGTAAAGAGGTGAGTTGAGGGCAGCAGGCACTAGTTACTTGTAAAGAGGTGAGTTGAGGGCAGCAGGCACTAGTTACTTGTAAAGAGGTGAGTTGAGGGCAGCAGGCACTAGTTACTTGTAAAGAGGTGAGTTGAGGGCAGCAGGCACTCGTTACTTGTAAAGAGGTGAGTTGAGGGCAGCAGGCACTCGTTACTTGTAAAGAGGTGAGTTGAGGGCAGCAGGCACTTCAGTTATGAAGAGGTGAGCTGAGGGCAGCAGGCACTTGTCTTGTTACATGTGAAGAGATAAGGTGAGTTGGGCTATGAAGCAGGCACATGAAGTTACAATGTTAAACGCGTTTCGATGATTGGGGCAACAGGCACTCGTTCCTTGATCTAAAGTAAAAGTTTTGGAAACGACATATTTCGGAATAAACACGGATGCTTTTACTTAGCAGTAATTTAAACTAAGAAAATTTTAAGTTCAGTATCGGAAAGGAATCCCCTTTTCATTTTTTTAAAATTTTATCAAGGTGTTTGCTTTGACCAAATCTAATGCAGTTACCGAGAAAATTTAGCGGCTTCCCATGAACCACTGATTGCTGAACTATGAAGCAGACAATCTGAAAGTGTCGCGGGACGCAATGAATGTTTAATTGCGTCGTTATAAGTCCTGTTTTGCACTATGCGGAAATATACCGTCTAGATGGGGGAGGGATATTATAGCGCCTGCATATGGGAACAACAGACAAGAAGAGCGCCGGCAGGCGCAATTCTTGCTATTTTCTTTCATGATGAAAATGAATTAAATTGTTGCCAATATACGAGTGAGAGAGTATTAGTGAAGGCAGTCTATGTTTGAAACTTAACGATGTTTCAGGTATTAGGTATTAGTGAAGGCAGTGAATGCTGCTGTTTGAAACTTAACGATATTTCAGGTATTATTTTAGTCTATGTTTTCAAACTTACGTTATTTTCAGGGAGTTAAAACCAGCAGTCATGTTTAAAAAATTTTATGAGGTATTAAAGGCAGTTATGCTTAAAAAACTGGACGAGGTTACCCAGGTTTTTTTCAGCTGACTCCATGAGTGACAAACTCTACCTCAGGTTACAGCCAGTGGCGTTGGTTCTACCATGGGCACTCTGATACCAGGTTAGAGTGGGTTGCGACCATAGCAACTGGGGATACCAGGTTAGAGTGGGTTGCGACCATAGCAACTGGGGATACCAGGTTAGAGTGGGGTGTTACCATAGCAACTGGGGATACCAGGTTAGAGTGGGTTGCGAAATTGCCATAGCATGGGGATATTTGGAATGAGGGATGACGATAGCAACTGGGGATACCAGGTTAAAGAGGTGGGGTGACCATAGCAACTGGGGATACCAGGTTAGAGTGGGGTGTTACATAGCAACTGGGGATACCAGGTTAGAGTGGCAATGAATGTTGAAACTGCGATATACCAGGATTAAGTTGGGAGTGTTACTCAGCACATCTGATACCAGGTTGTGGGGTGTTACCATAGCAACTGGGGATACCAGGTTAGAGTGGTGTTACCATAGCAACTGGGGATACCAGGTTAGAGTGGAGTTGTGACCATAGCAACTGGGGATACCAGGTTAGAGTGGGGTGTTACCATAGCAACTGGGGATACCAGGTTAGAGTGGTCATACCATAGCAACTGGGGATACCAGGTTAGAGTGGGTGTTACCATAGCAACTGGGGATACCAGCAGAGTGGGTGTTACCATAGCAACTGGGGATACCAGGTTAGTGGGGTGTTACCATAGCAACTGGGGATACCAGGTTAGAGTGGGGTGTTACCATAGCAACTGGGGATACCAGGTTAGAGTGAAGGTGTTACCATAGCAACTGGGGATACCAGGTTAGAGTGGGGTGTTACCATAGCAACTGGGGATACCAGGTTAGAGTGGGGTGTTACCATAGCAACTGGGGATACCAGGTTAGAGTGGGGTGTTACCATAGTAACTGGGGATACCAGGTTAGAGTGTAAGGTGTTACCATAGCAACTGGGGATACCAGGTTAGAGTGGGGTGTTACCATAGCAACTGGGGATACCAGGTTAGAGTGGGGTGTTACCATAGCAACTGGGGATACCAGGTTAGAGTGGGGGTTACCATAGCAACTGGGGATACCAGGTTAGAGTGGGGGTGTTACCATAGCAACTGGGGATACCAGGTTAGAGTGGGGTGTTACCATAGCAACTGGGGATACCAGGTTAGAGTGGGGTGTTACCATAGCAACTGGGGATACCAGGTTAGAGTGGGGTGTTACCATAGCAACTGGGGATACCAGGTTAGAGTGGGGTGTTACCATAGCAACTGGGGATACCAGGTTAGAGTGGGTTGCGACCATAGCAACTGGGGATACCAGGTTAGAGTGGGGTGTTACCATAGCAACTGGGGATACCAGGTTAGAGTGGGGTGTTACCATAGCAACTGGGGATACCAGGTTAGAGTGGGGTGTTACCATAGCAACTGGGGATACCAGGTTAGAGTGGGGTGTTACCATAGCAACTGGGGATACCAGGTTAGAGTGGGGTGTTACCATAGCAACTGGGGATACCAGGTTAGAGTGGAGTGTTACCATAGCAACTGGGGATACCAGGTTAGATTGGGTGTTACCATAGCAACTGGGGATACCAGGTTAGAGTGGAGTGTTACCATAGCAACTGGGGATACCAGGTTAGAGTGGGGTGTTACCATAGCAACTGGGGATACCAGGTTAGAGTGGGGTGTTACCATAGCAACTGGGGATACCAGGTTAGAGTGGGGTGTTACCATAGCAACTGGGGATACCAGGTTAGAGTGGGTGTTACCATAGCAACTGGGGATACCAGGTTAGAGTGGGGTGTTACCATAGCAACTGGGGATACCAGGTTAGAGTGGGGTGTTACCATAGCAACTGGAGATACCAGGTTAGAGTAGAGTGTTACCATAGCAACGTATCTTCCCATCACCTCTCCACCCCAGGCTGAAGTGTGGTACACCATTGCTGACGTTTTCCTTACTGAGAACAGACTGGACGATGCTCAGAAGAGTGTTGATGAGATCAAGCAGCTCTTCCCCCTCTCCCACCTCGTCTCTTACATGAACGCTAGGCTCAGGGAGAAGGAAGGTTTGTTACTTAACCATCGATAGCGCCAGAGCCCAGAATGTTAGTTGGCCATTTTTGACACTTAAAGGCTTCTGTGCAGTGAAAAGGTATCCCATGTGATGGGAAACAATCTTATAGGAAGGAATTCATTGATATCTATCATTTGCAGCAAATATCATCCTAAATCCGACCTTGCGTTGAGATTTCATGAGGTTAAAACCACCTAAAAAGTCGCTTCCGATTTGTGGCATGCGTCATGCAACTCCAATTTTTAATTTAATGAATGATCAGATCACTGTTTATTAGTGAAATACTGTTACTGATTAATGATGATAATAAGATAATAGTCTCTTTGGCAAAATAAAAGAAGCCGATTTTAATAAATAAATCTGATTTAATAAACTGACATGGGTTTATGTCCAGGTAAGACGCGGGAGGCGGAGCAGGAGTTTGTGAACGCCGTGACGCTCTCTCCCTGCCACGTGCCCTCCCTGGTGGCTCTAGGACGGCTGCAGCTGGCACTACACAAGCCGACTCTGGCAGAGCACTACTTGGTGGAGGCGACACACTTGCAGCCTGACCAGCACGAGGCATGGCACTACCTGGGGCTGCTCCACGGGGCTCAGGGGGCGCACACCCGGGCCGCGGACTGCTTCCTCACTGCGCTCAGGTTCGAGAGTTGCGCTCCTATCAGACCTTACAGCGTCCTCAACTGGAGGCTCTGAGGGGCAATGCCTCACGGCCTGGGGTCTGTTTTTGTTTTGTTGCTTTGTTTATTGAGTTCTAATTTTGAAAAGACAAATAAACTGAAATAAAACAAGTGAAAGCAGGTGACATCTTGTCAGATATAAAAAGAAAATGTTTTTTTAGTGAAAATTGCTGTGTTTCTACTATGGTGAGAATTGGGGAATGTTTGGAGCTGCTAATGCCTTCCTTGCCTGACGAACTCAAAACACAATTGCACCGATCACATGATATCTAGCTCTTCACCAGTTTGGTGACGAATGAGGACCGGTTGAGGTGTTCATGGAACTGTTAAGGAGTGCTGGGTTAATTATTGATTGCTGCGGAAAAACTCACCGCATTTTTATCATCTCATTATTTGTTCTGATTTCAAGGAAAGTAAGATTATCTTTCTACAGACCTGGAGCCAGGGGATGGGCCCTGGGGCCGGAAAAATGGGAACATATCAAAACTTTGCTCTAATTGTGACAAATATCATAATATTTATGTTCGGATATTTTTGTGCGCGTTAACGAACGCGTGAATGATGAACTTAATTATTTCGAGTTTCGACCCAAAAAAACAGTCTAGAAATCCTATCTTTTCAAACAATTTGTTTATCTCAGGGGCTGCGCCCCAAACCCCTGCTGTAGCTTGTCACGTGCCAAGAAAACCTGGCTACTTGCCAAGAAAACCCCGGCTACGTGCCAAGAAAACCCTGGCAACGTGCCAGGAAAACCCTGGCTACGTGCCAAGAAAACCTTGGCTACGTGCCAAGAAAACCCTGGCTAAGTGCCTTGAAAACCTTGGCTACGTGCCAAGAAAACCCTTGTTACGTGCCAAGAAAACCTTGGCTACGTGCCAAGAAAACCCTGGCTACGTGCCTAGAAAACCCTGGCTACGTGCCAAGAAAACTTTGGCTACGTTCCAAGAAAACCCTGGTTACGTGCCAAGAAAACCTTGGTTACGTGCCAAGAAAACCTTGGCTACGTGCCAAGAAAACCCTGGCTACGTGCCAAGAAAACCCTGGCTACGTGCCTAGAAAACCCTGGCTACGTGCCAAGAAAACTTTGGCTACGTTCCAAGAAAACCCTGGTTACGTGCCAAGAAAACCCTGGTTACGTGCCAAGAAAACCTTGGCTACGTGCCAAGAAAACCCTGGCTACGTGCCAAGAAAACCCTGGCTACGTGCCTTACTGCCTTGAAAACCTTGGCTACGTGCCAAGAAAACCCTGACTAGGTGCCTTGAAAACCCTGGTTACGTGTCTGGGGTTGAAGACTGCAGTGTACAGTGAATACTCTCTTCTTTTTATCCGCAAATTTCAAGAACTTTCTTTGAAAGCTTCTTTGTTATACCTTAATGTTCATATAAAGATACACTTCAATATGAAATTTTATAGAAGGTTCAACTAAAAGCTTATTCGCTCAATAGCTGATAATGTTAAATGTTAATTGATAATTAATTTTATGAGTTTTTATGACAATAATTAGCGTTACATATACCAATTATGTTGATTGATTGATGTTCATTATAGTTTGCTTTGGTAATTTTGTTTTTGAAACAGTTAATTTGAATGCCTGATTAGTAATTGGTTTTCACCCTGTCATACTTCAAAGTTATATTGTTTTATTTATCTTAATTTCTTAGGGTCGACATTTAAAATGAAAGTTTAAAGAATTGTCATTTTTCTCCATTTTTGATGAAAGGAACTGCCATTTATACTTTAACTTCCTTTTAAAAAGATATATTCCCTTGAAACTAACCGATTTTAAGCATAAAAATGTTTTAACTAAGTATCTTTCATCTCAATTGAGCAAGCCTCGATCTTAACCAATTCCTGATGCTAACGAAAAATCAAATTTGAGGGAAATGTATGATATCCAGTAGAGGGATCAAGCACCTGTCAACCCATTATATCAAGACAAGACCTACTCAACTCAAAAGAATGGTATCTCAGGTATGTAGTACAATGTATTTGTGACACGTGACACTTGGCGTGACACGTGATGTTACGCGTGATGTTACGCGTGATGTTACGCGTGATGTTACGCGTGATGTGACACGTGATATGACACGTGATGTGACACGTGGCGTGACACGTGATGTGACACGTGACACTTGGCGTGACACGTGATGTTACGCGTGATGTTACGCGTGATGTTACGCGTGATGTGACACGTGATATGACACGTGATGTGACACGTGGCGTGACACGTGATGTGACACGTGATGTGACACGTGATGTGACACGTGATGTGACACGTGATGTGACACGTGGCGTGACACGTGATGTGACACGTGATGTGACACGTGGCGTGACACGTGACGTGACACGTGATGTGACACGTGATGTGACACGTGGCGTGACACGTGATGTGACACGTGATGTGACACGTGGTGTGACACGTGATGTGACACGTGATGTGACACGTGATGTGACACGTGATGTGACACGTGATGTGACACGTGATGTGACACATGTGGTGTGACGCTCACTTGTCGTGTCACGATTTGTTTGAACAAGTGACGCGTCACGATCTCGCGCGCGCATTTTTACAGATTTTGTCTGAGGATATTAATGAGTAGAGTGAGACCAAATATCAAACTAAGACACAAAACTTCTCATGATTTCTGACAAGTCACAAGAAAAGATAAGTTACTAGACAAGACAGGACAATTCCAACTGGGAGTGAAACTGAAAGCTTCGACTAAGATTATTGCTATTTGCCCAAAGATACTGCAATAACACATCAACTTCACATCAAAATATCTCTTGTTAACAAATTTGCAGGAACTTGAATGATACTATGTATCATGCAAATAATGCGCAAAGGACACAGAACCAGCACTTTACAGACTACTCTTCTCCATAGCCTCTTTTTCTCTTTGCCTTCGTTTTTCTTGATAAATTTCTTGGCAACACAGACGGTATTCACATCTTCACATGCGCTTATGGAAAAATTAGGATAAAATGTGCACTAGAATGATTCATGCAATACACACGTGTATTGCATGAATCATTCTAGTGCATTTTATCCTAATTTTTGCAATTTGCTAAGCTATCATGGCATTGGCAATTCCGTGTAACAGTTTCCTCTTTTCAACATAAGCGATTATATGAAGTTTGCAAAAGTGGTCAGTAACGTTTTTCGGCATTTGTGATCGTAGCCTGTGAAATGACAAATGAAAAAATCAAACCAACATCCCCAGGTGCCTGACTCCGTGTCTTTCCCTGAAGAGGAGGGGAAGGTGCTGGAGTACTGGCGACAGAACGACACGTTCGCTAAGTGTCTGGAGCAGAGTCGGGCTGCCAAGCGCCCTGCTTACACCTTCTACGATGGGCCGCCCTTTGCTACAGGGCTGCCTCACTACGGCCACCTTCTAGCTGGATCTGTCAAGGATATCGTAACAAGGTGCGGGGTTCTAAGTCTTAGACCATGTTATGTACAATATGTTAAAATACTGTTCACGTGCCCCACTCAGCAGTTCATTTCTAGCTTTATCTACCCTGCTATTGGTCAGAAGTTGTTGCGTGCTGAGAGCTGCGTTATATTGATCACTAGATGATATCATCAGCTGCGTTATATTGATCACTAGATGATATCATCAGCCGAATCTACTCGGACGCTGCATCTTTTCACTTTTGGCATCGTTCCAGCTGTGAGCAGTGAGTTATCACCGGAACACACCCCCAGGTACGCACATCAGAACGGCTACCACGTTGAGCGGAGGTTTGGCTGGGACTGCCACGGTCTCCCGGTGGAGCACGAGATAGACAAGAAACTAGGTACCTCACTTCTTACTTCAATACTACATAGTACATTTCTAGCTTACTAGAGGCTTACTATCTTATCACATAACTTCCTTGCTACCTTACTTCCTTTCTAGATTGCTACCTTACAACCTTACTACCTTACTACCTTACTTCCTTACTACCTTACTATCTTGCTACCTTACTACCTTACTTCCTTACTACATAGTACATTTATACCTTACTTCCTTACTTCCTTTCTACCTTTCTAGCTTACTACCTTTCTAGCTTACTACCTTACTACCTTACTACATTACCTTCTTACTACCTTACTACCTTAATATCTTTCTAGCTTACTACAGGCTTACTATCTTATCACATAACTACCTTACTACCTTACTTCCTTACTACCTTGCTACCTTGCTACCTTTCTACCTTACTACTTTACTACCTTACTTCCTTACTTCCTTTCTAGCTTACAACCTTACTTCCTTACTTCCTTACTACCTTACTACCTTACTTCTTTACTACATAGTGCATTTCTAGCTTACTTCCTTTCTACCTTTCTACCTTACCACCTTTCTACCTTACTACCTTACTACCTTACCACCTTACCACCTTACTACCTTACTACCTTACTACCTTACTACCTTACTTCCTTTCTAGATTGCTACCTTACTTCCTTACTTCCTTACTTCCTAAAAAAAAATTTTTAAAAGGTTTCTGAGATTTAAGGGAATAAAAAAAAAGGTATTCATGTACACAGTCTACAACCCCGGACACGTAACAGAGGTTCTGGCACATGTGAGGTTTTCTTGGCATGGCCAAAGACAGCACGTAACCAGGTTTTCTTGGCATGGCAAGGTTTCTCAAACACGTAGCCAGAGTTTTCAAGGCACGTAGGGTTTTCTTAGCGCAACCCAGGTTTTCTTAGTAACAGGTTTCTTGGCTTTTGTAACCAGGGTTTTCAAGGCACAGGGTTTGTAGCCAGGGTTTTTCTTGGCACGTAGCCAGGGTTTTCTTGGCACGTAGCCAGGGTTTTCTTGGCACGTAGCCACTGGTTACTAACCAGGGTTTCCTTGGCACGTAACCAAGGTTTTCTTGGCACATGTAGGGTTTCTTGGCACGTAGCCACTGGTTTTCTTGGCACATGTAGGGTTTCATGGCACTGGTTAACCAAGGTTTTCTTGGCACGTAGCCAGGGTTTTCTTGGCACGTGACAAGCTACAGCAGGGGTTTGGGGCGCAGCCCCTGAGATAAACAAATTGTTTGAAAAGATAGGATTTCTAGACTGTTTTTTGGGTCGAAACTCGAAATAATTAAGTTCATCATTCACGCGTTCGTTAACGCGCACAAAAATATCCGAACATAAATATTATGATATTTGTCACAATTAGAGCAAAGTTTTGATATGTTCCCATTTTTCCGGCCCCAGGGCCCACCCCCTGGTTCCAGGCCTGTGCCAAACATTAAGTAGAAAGATAATCTTACTTTCCTTGAAATCAGAACAAATAATGAGATGATAAAAATGCGGTGAGTTTTTCCGCAGCAATCAATAATTAACCCAGCACTCCTTAACAGTTCCATGAACACCTCAACCGGTCCTC
Source organism: Beroe forskalii (assembly GCA_011033025.1). Taxonomy (NCBI): domain Eukaryota; kingdom Metazoa; phylum Ctenophora; class Nuda; order Beroida; family Beroidae; genus Beroe; species Beroe forskalii. Next base: position 595,859 of record WFMF01000044.1, read on the forward strand.
ATTCGTCACCAAACCGGTTTCTTAAGAAGGGTGAAGAGCTAGATATCATGTGATCGGTGCAATTGTGAAAATTGTGTTTTGAGTTCGTCAGGCAAAGCATTAGCAGCACCAACCATTCTCCAATTCTCACCAGAGTAGAAACAAAGCAAGTTTCATCAAAAAACATTTTCTTTTTATATCTGACAAGATGTCACCTGTTTTCACTTTTCACTTGTTTTATTTCAGTTTATTTGTCTTTTCAAAATTAGAACTCAATAAACAAAGCAACAAAACAAAAACAGACCCCAGGCCGTGAGGACGCTGTAAGGTCTCAGAGCCGCCAGTTGAGGACGCTGTAAGGTCTCAGAGCCTCCAGTTGAGGACGCTGTAAGGTATCAGAGCCTCCAGTTGAGGACGCTGTAAGGTCTCAGAGCCTCCAGTTGAGGACGCTGTAAGGTCTCAGAGCCTCCAGTTGAGGACGCTGTAAGGTCTCAGAGCCTCCAGTTGAGGACGCTGTAAAGGTCTCCAGAGCCTCAGTTGAGGACGCTGTAAGGTCTCAGAGCCTCCAGTTGAGGACGCTGTAAGGTGGAGCCTCAGTTGAGGACGCTGTAAGGTCTCAGAGCCTCCAGTTGAGGACGCTGTAAGGTATCAGAGCCTCCAGTTGAGGACGCTGTAAGGTCTCAGAGCCTCAGTTGAGGACGCTGTAAAGGTCTCAGAGCCTCAGTTGAGGACGCTGTAAGGTCTCAGAGCCTCCAGTTGAGGACGCTGCTCCGTTGAGGACGCTCAGGTCTCAGAGCCTCCAGTTGAGGGACTGTAAAGGTAACGCCTCAGTTATGGGTCTCAGGGCCTCAGTTGAGGACATGTAAGGTCTCAGAGCCTCCAGTTGAGGACGCTGTAAGGTCTCAGAGCCTCCAGTTGAGGACTGTAAGGTCTCAGAGCCTCAGTTGAGGACGCTGTAGGTCTCAGAGCCTCCAGTTGAGGACGCTGTAAGGTAACAGAGCCTCCAGTTGAGGACGCTGTAAGGTCTCAGAGCCTCCAGTTGAGGACGCTGTAAGGTATCAGAGCCTCCAGTTGAGGACACTGTAAGGTCTCAGAGCCTCCAGTTGAGGACGCTGTAAGGTCTCAGAGCCTCCAGTTGAGGACGCTGTAAGGTCTCAGAGCCTCCAGTTGAGGACGCTGTAAGGTCTCAGAGCCTCAGTTGAGGACGCTGTAGGTCTCAGAGCCTCCAGTTGAGGACGCTGTAAGGTCTCAGGCCTCCAGTTGAGACTGTAAGGTCTCAGAGCCTCCAGTTGAGGACGCTGTAAGGTCTCAGAGCCTCCAGTTGAGGACGCTGTAAGGTATCAGAGCCTCCAGTTGAGGACGCTGTAAGGTCTCAGAGCCTCCAGTTGAGGACGCTGTAAGGTCTCAGAGCCTCCAGTTGAGGACGCTGTAAGGTCTCAGAGCCTCAGTTGAGGACATGTAAGGTCTCATAGCCTCCAGTTGAGGACGCTGTAAGGTCTCAGAGCCTCCAGTTGAGGACGCTGTAAGGTCTCATAGCCTCCAGTTGAGGACGCTGTAAGGTCTCAGAGCCTCCAGTTGAGGACGCTGTAAGGACTCATAGCCTCCAGTTGAGGACGCTGTAAGGTAACAGAGCCTCCAGTTGAGGACACTGTAAGGTCTCAGAGCCTCCAGTTGAGGACGCTGTAAGGTCTCAGAGCCTCCAGTTGAGGACGCTGTAAGGTCTCAGAGCCTCCAGTTGAGGACTGTAAGGTCTCAGAGCCTCCAGTTGAGCATGGTCTCAGAGCCTCCAGTTGAGGACGCTGTAAGGTATCAGAGCCTCAGTTGAGGACGCTGTAAGGTCTCAGAGCCTCAGTTGAGGACGTAAGGTCTCAGAGCCTCCAGTTGAGGACGCTGTAAGGTCTCAGAGCCTCCAGTTGAGGAGACGCTAACAGAGCCTCCAGTTGAGGACGCTGTAAGGTCTCAGAGCCTCCAGTTGAGGACGCTGTAAGGTCTCAGAGCCTCAGTTGAGGGACTGTAAGGTCTCAGAGCCTCCAGTTGAGGACGCTGTAAGGTCTCATAGCCTCCAGTTGAGGACGCTGTAAGGGTCTCAGGCCTCCAGTTGAGGACGCTGTAAGGTCTCAGAGCCGCCAGTTGACGCTGTAAGGTCTCAGAGCCTCCAGTTGAGGACGCTGTAAGGTCTCAGAGCCTCCAGTTGAGGACGCTGTAAGGTCTCAGAGCCTCCAGTTGAGGACGCTGTAAGGTCTCAGAGCCTCCAGTTGAGGACGCTGTAAGGTCTCAGAGCCTCCAGTTGAGGACAGGTCTCACAGAGCCTCCAGTTGAGGGACTGTAAGGTCTCAGAGCCTCCAGTTGAGGACACTGTAAGGTCTCAGAGCCTCCAGTTGAGGACGCTGTAAGGTCTCAGAGCCTCCAGTTGAGGACGCTGTAAGGTCTCAGAGCCTCCAGTTGAGGACGCTGTAAGGTCTCAGAGCCTCCAGTTGAGGACGCTGTAAGGTCTCAGAGCCTCCAGTTGAGGACGCTGTAAGGTCTCAGAGCCTCCAGTTGAGGACGCTGTAAGGTCTCAGAGCCTCCAGTTGAGGACGCTGTAAGGTCTCAGAGCCTCCAGTTGAGGACGCTGTAAGGTCTCAGAGCCTCCAGTTGAGGACATGTAAGGTCTCAGAGCCTCCAGTTGAGGACGCTGTAAAGGTCTCAGAGCCTCCAGTTGAGGACGCTGTAAGGTCTCAGAGCCTCCAGTTGAGAACGCTGTAAGGTCTCAGAGCCTCCAGTTGAGGACGCTGTAAGATCTCAGAGCCTCCAGTTGAGGACTGTAAGGTCTCAGAGCCTCCAGTTGAGGACGCTGTAAGGTCTCAGAGCCTCCAGTTGAGGACGCTGTAAGGTCTCAGAGCCTCCAGTTGAGGACTGTAAGGTCTCAGAGCCTCAGTTGAGGACGCTGTAAGATCTCAGAGCCTCCAGTTGAGGACGCTGTAAGGTCTCAGAGCCTCCAGTTGAGGACGCTGTAAGGTCTCAGAGCCCAGTTCTCAGGTCTCAGAGCCTCAGTTGAGGACGCTGTAAGGTCTCAGAGCCTCCAGTTGAGGACGCTGTAAGGTCTCAGAGCCTCCAGTTGAGGACGCTGTAAGGTCTCATAGCCTCCAGTTGAGGACGCTGTAAGGTCTCAGAGCCTCCAGTTGAGGACGCTGTAAGGTATCAGAGCCTCCAGTTGAGGACGCTGTAAGGTCTCAGAGCCTCCAGTTGAGGACGCTGTAAGGTCTCAGAGCCTCCAGTTGAGGACATGTAAGGTCTCAGAGCCTCCAGTTGAGGACGCTGTAAGGTATCAGAGCCTCCAGTTGAGGACGCTGTAAGATCTCAGAGCCTCCAGTTGAGGACGCTGTAAGGCCTCAGAGCCTCCAGTTGAACTGGTCTCAGAGCCTCCAGTTGAGGACGCTGTAAGGTCTCAGAGCCTCCAGTTGAGGACGCTGTAAGATCTCAGAGCCTCCAGTTGAGGGGACTGTAAGGTCTCAGAGCCTCCAGTTGAGGACGCTGTAAGGTCTCAGAGCCTCCAGTTGAGGACGCTGTAAGGTCTCATAGCCTCCAGTTGAGGACGCTGTAAGGTATCAGAGCCTCCAGTTGAGGACGCTGTAAGGTCTCAGAGCCTCCAGTTGAGGACGCTGTAAGGTCTCAGAGCCTCCAGTTGAGGACGCTGTAAGGTCTCAGAGCCTCCAGTTGAGGACGCTGTAAGGTCTCAGAGCCTCCAGTTGAGGACGCTGTAAGGTATCAGAGCCTCCAGTTGAGGACGCTGTAAGGTCTCAGAGCCTCCAGTTGAGGACGCTGTAAGGTATCAGAGCCTCCAGTTGAGGACGCTGTAAGGTCTCAGAGCCTCAGTTGAGGACGCTGTAAGGTCTCAGAGCCTCCAGTTGAGGACGCTGTAAGGTCTCAGAGCCTCCAGTTGAGGACGCTGTAAGGTCTCAGAGCCTCCAGTTGAGGACGCTGTAGGTCTCAGAGCCTCCAGTTGAGGACGCTGTAGGTCTCAGAGCCTCTCCAGTTGAGGACGCTGTAAGGTCTCAGAGCCTCAGTTGAGGACGCTGTAAGGTCTCAGAGCCTCAGTTGAGGACGCTGTAAGGTCTCAGAGCCTCCAGTTGAGGACGCTGTAAAGGTCTCAGAGCCTCCAGTTGAGGACGCTAAGGTCTCAGAGCCTCCAGTTGAGGACTGTAAGGTCTCCAGAGCCTCCAGTTGAGGACGCTGTAAGGTCTCAGAGCCTCCAGTTGAGGACGCTGTAAGGTCTCAGAGCCTCCAGTTCTGTAAGGTCTCAGAGCCTCCAGTTGAGGACGCTGTAAGGTCTCAGAGCCTCCAGTTGAGGACGCTGTAAGGTCTCAGAGCCTCAGTTGAGGACGCTGTAGGTCTCAGAGCCTCCAGTTGAGGACGCTGTAAGTATCAAACCTCCTGTAAGAGCCTCCAGTTGAGGACGCTGTAAGGTCCTCAGAGCCTCCAGTTGAGGACGCTGTAAGGTCTCAGAGCCTCAGTTGAGGACACTGTAAGGTCTCAGAGCCTCAGTTGAGGACGCTGTAAGGTCTCAGAGCCTCCAGTTGAGGACACTGTAAGGTCTCAGAGCCTCAGTTGAGGACGCTGTAAGATCTCAAGAGCCTCCAGTTGAGGACGCTGTAAGGTCTCAGAGCCTCCAGTTGAGGACATGATATCAGAGCCTCCAGTTGAGGACGCTCAGGCCTCAGTTGAGGACGCTGTGAGTCTCAGAGCCTCCAGTTGAGGAGACGCTGTAAGGTCTCAGAGCCTCCAGTTGAGGACGCTGTAAGGTCTCAGAGCCTCAGTTGAGGACGCTGTAAGGTGTCAGAGCCTCAGTTCTCAGAGCCTATCAGAGCCTCCAGTTGAGGACGCTGTAAGGTCTCAGAGCCTCCAGTTGAGGACGCTGTAAGACAGAGCCTCAGTTGAGGACTGTAAGGTCTCAGAGCCTCCAGTTGAGGGACGCTGTAAAGGTCTCAGAGCCTCCAGTTGAGGACGCTGTAAGGTCTCAGAGCCTCCAGTTGAGGACGCTGTAAGGTCTCAGAGCCTCCCAGTTGAGGACGCTGTAAGGTCTCAGAGCCTCAGTTGAGGACGTAAGGTCTCAGAGCCTCCAGTTGAGGACGCTGTAAGGTCTCAGAGCCTCAGTTGAGGACGCTGTAAGGTCTCAGAGCCTCCAGTTGAGGACTGTAAGGTCTCAGAGCCTCAGTTGAGGACACTGTAAGGTCTCAGAGCCTCCAGTTGGGGACGCTGTAAAGGTCTCAGAGCCTCAGTTGAGCTGTAAGGTCTCAGAGCCTCCAGTTGAGGACGCTGTAAGGTCTCAGAGCCTCAGTTGAGGACGCTGTAAGGTCTCAGAGCCTCAGTTGAGGACGCTGTAAGGTCTCAGAGCCTCAGTTGAGGACTGTAAGGTCAGAGCCTCAGAGCCTCAAGCGCTGTAGGTCTCAGAGCCTCCAGTTGAGGACTGTAGGTCTCAGAGCCTCCAATTAAGGTCTCAGAGCCTCAGTTGAGGACGCTGTAAGGTCTCAGAGCCTCCAGTTGAGGACGCTGTAAGGTCTCAGAGCCTCCAGTTGAGGACGCTGTAAGGTCTCAGAGCCTCCAGTTGAGGACGCTGTAAGGTCTCAGAGCCTCAGTTGAGGACGCCTCAAGTTGGACGGTCTCAGAGCCTCCAGTTGAGGACGCTGTAAGGTCTCAGAGCCTCCAGTTGAGGACGCTGTGGGTCTCAGGCCTCAGAGCCTCCAGTTGAGGACGCTGTAAGGTCTCAGAGCCTCCAGTTGAGGACGCTGTAAGGTCTCAGAGCCTCCAGTTGAGGACGCTGTAAGGTCTCATGAGCCTCCAGTTGAGGGACGCTGTAAGGTCTCAGAGCCTCCAGTTGAGGACGCTGTAAGGTCTCAGAGCCTCCAGTTGAGGACGCTGTAAGGTCTCAGAGCCTCCAGTTGAGGACGCTGTAAGGTCAGTTGGGCCTTGGGAGGACGCTGTGTCTGATAGAGCGCAACTCGAACCAAGTGAGGAAGCAGTCCGCCGCCCGGGTGTGCGCCCCCTGGGCCCCGTGGAGCAGCCCCAGGTAGTGCCACGCCTCGTGCTGATCGGGCTGCAAGTGTGTCGCCTCCACCAAGTAGTGCTCTGCTAGAGTCGGCTTGTGTAGTGCCAGCTGCAGCCGTCCTAGCGCCACCAGAGAGGGCACGTGGCAGGGAGAGAGCGTCACGGCGTTCACAAACTCCTGCTCCGCCTCCCGCGTCTTACCTGGAAGTAAACCGGTGTCAGGTTATTAAATCAGATTTATTTTAAATTAAAATCGACTTCTTTTATTTTGTCGCAGAGACTATTATCATCATTAATCAGTATCAATATGCGACTAATAAACATTGTTGCTTTACAATTGTCGGGACCACTAGCAGACTCTATAAACAAGTCTATGCAAATTGGAATTGTGCCTAAAATTTTGAAGATAGGCAAGCAAACGCCTGTTTTCAAATCTGGAAAACACGTGATAGGAAATTTAGGCCAATTACGGTAATGTATTTTCTAAAATTCTTGAAAAAGTAGTTCGTGAACGACTAAACAATTTTTGTAGATAATAGTAAAATTTTAAATAAAATACCAATATGGTTTTTAGGAAGAGTCACTCCACCACGCATGCTATAATCAACTTATTTGAAGCAACACTAGATGGGCTTGAAGCTAAACTTAAAGTTGGAGGAGTATATCTAGATATCTCTAAAGCCTTCGATACAGTTGACCATGATACTTATTGCTAAATTAGAACATTATGGTATCAAGAGTAAATGCCCTGCTATGGTTTGAATCGTACCTAAAAATAGAGAACAATATGTTGAGTGGACGGCAATAAATCTTCCCCATATATAACAAATATTGCTGTACCTCCAGGGGAGGAGTTTTAAGTGCGATCTTATTTATCATATTTACTAACGACATAATCCATGCAACAAACATGGAGCTATCTATCTATGCTGACGATACATGTATGATAGTTGCAATAAAAGAGAACTCATACACTGAACAGATAAAAGGTGAACTAAAGAATATAATGAACTGGTTTGTGTCCAATAATCCAATGTCTTATCTATAAAGGTGTATGGGTATACTACAAACATAACAAAATACTGTACATCGATTTTCTAATTCAAGGATTGACATAAGAGGTGGAAGAGACTAAACTGTGAATCATCATGGTTACCCCTACAGTTGTAAGGTCTCTGCCATCTGCGATGGTGTCCCATCAGCAGGTGACAAAGGGAAACGGAGGGTTCGGCCACATGCCCTCACAGCTACAACTGCGAGGCTGGGCCACCCAGGACTCGGATTCCTGAGCAACACAGTTTAGAGGAAGGGGAGGAAAGGAAAGAGTTCAGTAGAGTAAAAGATCAATGGTGTGTTATTAAATTCGGGTGAAACATCTTAATGTTACGCTATTTAAAACCTGAAAGTGGAAGTTAAAATGAATGGGAGGTTACAGGCATCTGCCTGTCCAGCCCCCATTCAGTCCCAGGCTAATCATACAGTAAGTTGCTCAGGTCAGCAACAAGCTGCACAACTATCCAGTACAGAATGTGAAGAACCTCACGTGCCAATACCTAAACAAATTGATCCTAAGAATTGTACTGTTATCTAAAAAATTGCATATTTCTGGAAAGACTAAGCTATTCTTATATTAAGGCAACGCTTATCAATGTCTAAGATTAAGTGTTACTATATCCTCTTTCAATCAGTTTTTGGAAAACTTTTTTAAGATTGAAGAGGAAAGTTTCTAATTCAGTACAAATGTTAGCATACCTAAGGATTTGACTATAGAATACATTATGGCCTACTTACTTCTTAACATAGACAAGACTGACTACACTTTTCTTGGCCCTTATACCAACAAAGTTTATGAAAAAGGTGAAATCGACTTAACAGAACTGCATCTGACAGCCCTTACTTATTTGAACTAGAACCAGCTTACACTTTGGAGAAAATCATCCGACAGTAGAGGAAATAAACAAAAAAGGATACTTTACACTGCAGGAACTACATAGCGCAGCCCCTAGATACTTTTAGATGACTCAATAATTACAGATGAAGGAGTTATAATTTCTCCCAACGACACTGTTAAATATCTCGGTATTATCATAGACTCTAGATTAAACTTTCAGAATTCCAAATAGAATTGCTTAACTAGTCGTAAGTAAATTAGTAAAATGATCGGCAATTTCTGGCGTGCGGGTGTCTCGACCAAAAACCCAAAAAACCATATACCACAGTTTAGTCAATCACATCTCAATTGTAGAATTTAATTTGGTGCTCTGACGCGGCGAAAAATTGATGACAGAGCTAATCGTCCAACTTTTAAACTCTCTAAAAATCTCATTACGACACAAGAACAAAATTATTAGAGCAATTTTCAGAAAACCCAAGTTTGACAAAAAAGAAAACAAATACACCAGTATGAATCCCATATACGCCGAATTAGAAGTGCTCAAGGTAATAGATTTATGCTATTTAAATCTAAGTACTAATTATAATTTTTTCAAATGAAAAATTTTCCTGATTCTTTGAGAAATTTACAGTTTTGTGCGAAATCAATGTCCATAAATACCAGAAGCTGTAATGAAATTTGCAATATAGTATACCTCATAATATTAAAATTTTGAAAACCACTACTGCGGCATCTATGTTCTGGAACTCATTACCTAACGAAATTAAAGCGTCTTCTTCTAGGCGTCATTCGAAACTGGGTGAAAAGTACACTAAGCAGAGTGTCTTGATGAAGTGATTAACCTGGTAATATGTTAAAATTATCATACAATGATATCAGGTGGCGCGTTATTGACGTACCACTGTTCGCGGCCCACTTTTCCCCATTTGTTCAGAGTATGATTATCTTGCACATTGTTCGCCTCTCGTCCCCCTGAATTGGCCCTAAGTGCGAAAATAATGGTATTCTTAGCGGGATAAAGGCCGCAGAATTGGGCAATGCGAAATTATAGCATTATTGTCAAATCGATTTGAGCCAATTTGAATTTAATTGATTTGAACGTGATCCGTCATTCAATTAATGAGAGTTGGGTACACGCAATATTCTCCGTCGAAGCGATTTTAGGGGTGTTTATAAGCCTCATGAAATCAGGTCAGTTGGATGATATTTGCTACCAGATGATAAAGATATTAGATTATTCCCTGTAATTCTTTGCATTACAGGATGCCATTCTACTGCTATAAAATGGCAGCTAATATTCTGGACTCCCAAGCTATCGATGGTTAGAGTAGCTGGCCTTCCTTACCACAGGCCTAGCGTTCATAGGGGGCAGGAGGTGGAGGCTGTTTGATCATCCGGCCTCTTGGGCATCGTCAGTCTGTTCTCAGTGGGGAAAGGCGTCAATGATGGTGTCTTGTTACAAATTTGGAGGTGAAAGATGCTGAAATCGTTTCTTTCATTAGCCTCCACTCTAGCCTGGGTGCCCCGGTGCTGTGCTTCCCCGCTCTAACCTGGGTATCCCGAGTTGCTATGGTAACGCCCCTTTCTAACCTGGTATCCCCGATTGCTATAAGGTAACACCCAACTCAACTGTCTCCAGTGATTGCTGTAGGTAACTTGCCACTCTAACCTGGTATCCCCAGTTGCTATACATTGCGCCTCCGCCTAGTATCCCAGTTGCTATGTGGCGCCCACTCTAATAGTATCCCCAGTTGCTAGCAAGTAACACTCACTCTGCCTGGTATCCCCGATTGCTATAGGTAGCACTGTAATCTGAAAATATCTAATGGACACTATGGTAGCTTGCCCCGCCAACCTGGTATCCCCGGTTGCTAATTGACCCACTCTAACCTAAATATCCCAGTTGCTGCCATTGTACTCCACTCTTCTGTATCTGATTGCTGAGTAACTCACTCTATTTCGTATCTGATTGCTATCGTGACATTGCTCTAACTTCGTGTCCCAATTGCTATGGTAACACCCCACTCTAACTAATTATCCCAATTGCTATGGTCACCCCGCTCTTCTTCCCAATTATATGTAGCACTTGCTCTAACCTGGTATCCCCGATTGCTATAGATGCTTGCCACTCTAACCTGGTATCCCCGATTGCTATGGGTAAGCACTCCACTCTCTTCGTTATCCCCAGTTGCTATAGTAACGCACTCTAACACCGTTATCCCCAGTTACTATAGTAACGCACTCTAATTATCCCCAGTTGCTGTAATTAGCCCTTAGCCTGGTATCCCAGTTGCTATGGGTAACGCTCCTCTAACTATTATCCCCAGTTGCTATGGTAACTTGCCCCTCCCTAACCTGGTATCCCCTTGCATGGAACCCCACCCCCATCCCCAGTTGTTGTAACCCCTTGTATCCCCAGTTTATGGGAACCCCCCAAACCCCCCCCCTTTTAATTTTGTAAACCCCCCCTTTTTTTTCCCCAGTTGTTGGGAACCCCCCCCTAATGGTATCCCCTTTCTTAAACCCCCCCCTTCCCCTTATTTATAAAACCTCACCCGGAAATTTTCATAACCCCCCACCGGGGCCTTTTTCCCCCCCTTTTTTGGGGTTTTTCACCCCAAACCCCCCAAAACCCCCCGGGGAACCCACCCTTTTTCCCCGGCGGGGCTTTAAACCCCCGTAAAATACCCCTTTTTAAACCCCTCCCCCCCGGTCCCCCCTTCCTTTTAACCCCCCTTCTAGTTCCCAAACCCCCTCTTTGGCCCCAAAAACCCCTTTTTTTTTTCGTAATCCCCCCCAATTTCCCCCAATCCCCCCTACCTGCCCCCTTTTGGTAAACCCCCCTCTACCTTTCCCCTTTCCCCGTAAACCCCCCTAACCCATCCCCAGTTGTTTTTGGGAACATTCCTTACCCGTGTTAAATTCCCCTTCTGAAAATTTTTCCCCCTAACCCTTACCCCCTTTTAGAACCCCCATCAACCGGTTCCGTTGTTGGGAACCCCTTTTTGTATCCCCTTTTTTCTCCCCCCTTTTAAAAACCCCCCGTTTAAAACCCCTTAACTTTTCCTTAAACCCCCATTCCAACCCTTTTCCCCGGGTTGCCGGGGCCCCCCCCCCAACCCTAGTTTTGTCCCCCTTAACCGTACCCGGTTTTTGGGAAAACCAAACCGTTCATTTTTGAAAGGGCCCCCAACGGATCCCCTTTTTGTTTCCCTTACCCTTCAATTTCTCAGAAAAAAGGGGGGGCCCAAACTCTTGGGGTTTAATTTGGGGTTTCCTCCCCCTTATGAAAACAAAAAAACTTAAATTTTAAACATGGGCCCCCCTTTTTTGAAATTGTTTAAAGCACCCCTGTTTTCCAATCTCCCCATTTTTAAAAAATTAAAAATTTTTTTAGAAAATTGAAACCTTTCCCCTTTTTTTTGTTCCCATCCGGGGTTAAAATTCCCCATTTAAGGTTTTTTCCTTTTAAAAAATTTCTTTTTGGCCGGGCCCCAACTTCAACTCCAAATTTTTTTTGGGCAAAAAGGGGCAAATTTTTCCCCTTTTGATTTTGGAAAATTGGAATTTAAAAA